>BQNB010209872.1:0-10307 GCA_026074375.1 Tanacetum coccineum
ACATTTTATTTAAAGAGAGGTTATAGAAATGAGTATTTAGGTGATTCTTTTGAAAAATAACTAGGTTGTTTGGGTCGCTTACTCATAATGCAATTTCTAAGGGTTTTTGATTAATCCCCTTCATCTTTGTAATTTTATTCAAGACTGTATTACCATCAGTGCAGAAACTAATCAATGAAAATGATGAAAGGACTTTTTATATCAGATAAGCACTTTTTATATCACCGTTCTAGATTGACATTGGTTGTTCCACATGCATACAGACTACCACTGCTTAGGCTGTCCCAAACACCCAAGAAATGAACTTTTTTAGGATATGCTTGTACAAAACTCTGCGCAAATCAAAGAGTTTAAACCGGACTACCACTGGTTATGTAAGCCCAGTTCTCGATCAACGAAAATAAAATATTATAGATATAGATATATAGATTTTAAATAGTTTTTGATGTTTTTTTATCACATAACAAAGTTTTCTAGATTGACTCGATATAAAGTGGTTAAGACATAGGAAGTAATCATTGGACAGCTTTCAAACAGTGGGAGTAGAGCTGAAACTTGCAAAATCGGCTTCCAGTGTATGCCGCGCCAATGAAGATGCATTTTCAACACCACCATTGTTGATAGAAGTGGCCACTACAGTGTAACAATTGTCTGCAAAACACACAAAGAAATGAGAACTGACGTGCGCAGATAAATACCCAAAAACAACAATTAAAAACAAAATATTTGCAACATATGCCTATCCCTCTACAATATTTTATGTCTGCATATATGCTATCTCCACTACTGATTGTTGAGATGCCTTACTAAATAAGATAATTAGCAATAAATTTTGTTGCTTAAAGCGAATAAATCTCAATTACATATGTTCTGGCTCCATCATAACCACTTGATAACATTTTTTATTATGTCAATTCTTTATTTTATTGCCTCTGTAACTATATTTTTTGAATAGGTGGGAACTTGCAAATCAAGGTCACCATCTAATCCAGAATCCAATTCACGCACACACTATCTTTTGAATGGTAACTTTCGTTCACTCTATTCACATAGCTACAATTTCCTACGATTGTGGATGAGATCTAAAATATATGTTACACAGTTTTCTGGATAAGGCATCATGTTATCAATTGAGCTTAGTAACGTGTTGTAATTTCAAAAACAAACAAAGGGGTGTTAGGGAGCACTTATTTGTTATAAACCCAAGTGGATAAAACTGTAAATAGAGGGGAAAGTGAGGAGGCCTTTTTCCGTGGGCAGGATGAGTCAAATCAGAACACGGATGGGTGTTCAGATTGGTTGATGCTCACTTTAAAGTTAGTTGATATATTAAGGGACTGTAAAAGCTTCTATTTGTAGATTATACAATAAAGTTTCGGTGTGGTACTTTCAATAGTATGACTTTTCCCTAGTACAGCATTATTTTTTTATTTGTCTGATTTGAGATAAAGACACCAAAACCCACTTACCGACCATTCATTATGTAATGAGAGAGAGAGATTTACCAGTTTAACGTAAAAAAAGCGGCTCTTGCGACTTCAAGAATACCATTTAAACATAATAGTGATTGACGTTAGGGGCAGTTAGGTAATTTGATAGAAATAATCACAAATCAGTGAATCTAACTGTTTTACAGTCTTTTCAGACACTGCAAAACTAAATTACCAAGCTTGCAAAAACACGTTTCAGTAACACAACGAAACCCAACACAATGCATATTGCGAGGAAACGTAGATATCAAATCCATACCTCCAATCCAAGCACTACTCAAAGCGCACGTTTATAATGCCTGTGTCTGCTGAGAAGACAAAAGAGCGATGGTAGGCGTTTGAGCAACATCAGTGACACTCGAATTATGAAAGAATGTGTAGCTATGCAAGGAATTGCAATTTGGTCGCTCTACACCCTCATCCAGAATTCTCTCACATATTGATATACCATTTACACCACACCATTAACGCACACAATCACACACCGTTTGTCCATTTTATTTCTGGAACACACGCACCAAACCCAGAAAATTCCAGATCATAACTAACAACTTACAATAATGACGTCAATACAAAAAAGCATAAGAGAGAGTAGTGGATCAACGAGCAACATACATAAAGTGAACTAACAACATATTAAGTTAACAAAAGGCATAGAACAACCTAGTCGCGATGTTAGGAAACATTATTTGAGGATCAAATATGCATATATAGAAACGTAATCAAACACACGCCGTGGCTGCAACCATATCACGGGTGTGGTTGCCCCACCAAGATACGTGCGTTCATAAATAAATTATGATCCAAAGAAACATAAATGCAGAAAAATATCATCATTGCCCATTACTTAACCCACAACGTCTAGCATTATCATCGACTAAATACAGACCCTGGTTATCCTCAATAATAACATCAGTATAAAAAATCATGAGAAAGAGCAGTATTGGAAAACATTATGCAAGCATCATCAAACACACATAAACATTAGCAAGCGCACGTTTAATGTAAACAAATGCATTTTGTTTTGTGTATCAACTACCAACACAAATAATACACAGAATTTCGAACATACGTCATCAGTGGAAGATGAGGCATACATTACAAATATAGAAACGGAACCAAACATACGCCATGGCTTTAACCACATTACGTGTGTGGTTTCCCCGCCAAGATACGTGTGCCTAAATTTTTGGAGAAGAGATAAGCCACGTATCCTACCACTCAACAATTAATGCATCGGCTCGGGTCAGGAAATGCACAGGTTATGGTCGAAAGCATTAAATATTAACTTAACGCACCGGGTCGTGACATTAGTTAAGGCTGTGATCTGCATATATAGAAACGGAATCAAACACATGCCGTGGCTGCAACCAAATCACGGGTGCGGTTGCCCTACCAAGATACGTGTTGTAGCAATCGCCACCAGACCAGGTTAGTCAAACTTTGATTATTGACCTGATATTCGATACTCCGTAAGATTTATGTGCTTATGTGCTTTTCTATGGCTTAGAATGTGTAGAAGAAAGTGGTCTAGCCATTTTTATTTCTCTTTTATTTGTACAATTGATGAAGATTCCTTCGTATTCGCGCTAATCTTTAATCATTGAGATAGTTCCTGTTGTGTGCGTTTGAGCATCGTATATATTTTTGGATTTAGCTTATTAGCAACATACGCCGTAAATAAGTAATTCAAGTCTATAATGAGGAGTCTGTTAAGACCTCTTAGATCGTTATTAAGACTTAGATTGTTTAGATCTAATATCTAGGATAAACAATAACAATGATAACAATTATGCAACAGAATATAATGAAGACAATTGTTATTGAACAAGGTTTTTCATTCAAACGTTTCCTCTTTCCCCAAACACAATCTAGGGGCTACACCAACTAACTATATAACTATGGTATACACACATACCTTTTACTATTCAACTCTCATCAGTCGACTCTGCTATCTATAAAACCTATGTCTATGATCTCTTTATATAGGGAGAGATCATGACTTACAAAGGAAGTAAATTAATATGATAAGGAAACTATTTAAACTAATTAAATACTTTCCTAATCTTAATCTTGTAAACTTTGACCAAATCTTCATAATTCTCCACCAGCTTGTAGAATTCTGATCTGCTAGATTTAGTCCTTATGTTTCATTCTTTTATTTATTTTGTCTCATCAAATCTAGAATCCCAACAATCTTCCCCTATTTGATGATGACAAAACAAACAAAGTCGTGTACGAACTTCATCATAAAGCCAAAGCTTCCCCTGAAGTTGAGATGTAATCATCTCCCTGAATGAAACAAAACTTCCTTGTAAACTGCTAACTGCTTCCCCTTAACTTAAGATCTTCCCCTTAAGTTAAACTCTCCATGTCATGCCACCACCACAGGATCTATAAGTTGCTCTTCATATAATCATCTTCCCCTTTTTGTCTTCATTCAATAGGGGACTGTATGCAACTTTGATCTTCACAACCACACATCATATATCAAGACTTTTAATCCAAGCTTTCCACTGACTCAAATTACCCTCCATGAAGTTCAACACAAATAATGAACTCAAGCAGTAGAAAGTGTAAACTAGCAGTATTAACAATGACTAGCAGTAGTAATGACCTTCCCCTCAAGTGGTGCATGTAGATGGTTAAACATTTTAACAATAAGCTTCCCCTGAAACCAATATGTTTACCATCTTTTGAATCTCAAACTCTGTAGGCTCTATGTAATGATCACTGATGAAGAAAACTAAGTATAACGAATTTGATGAAGAAGTAGAATATCCCAAACTTGTGTCTTATATCTTGTACTATCCACGTGACTCCAAACTCATACTGAGACCAAAAAGTATAAGTAGACCACAACCTCTTGACAAAATCCTCATCTTCTATGAGACACATAAAAGTGATAGCAAATGTGAGCATTGAGCACCATAAGAAAAATCACACACCTTTCCTAGATTCGTCAAGTCTTCGTCACATCGTTTATAAGCACGAACAAGTTACCTCCTGCTAAAAGGTATGATAAGAACACACATCTATGAAACTCAACTACAACATCAAATAAGTGATAATCAATCGTCTTCGTAATCACATCTCCAAATAAATCCAAAATGAGCCATAAATAATTAAGAATAAACTATTGTGAAAAACATTTCCACCTGAGATGCAAACACGTCTGTTGTCCCATATTAGACATAGCTAGTAGTATAAACAATAAGCCTGAGCAGTATTAACCTAACTGCTTTTAACGCTAGTAGCATTAACCATCCAGAAACCAAACACTAGTAATACTCAAAACTGGCAGTATTAATATTCTTTGCTAGTAATATTAAGTATCAGCGCAGCAGTACTAACTTTTAATTGAAGCATACCTTTACCAATATCAGCCTTGAGTAATATTCAAACCAAAATAAGCTAGTGGCAGTAGACTTATTAGAAACATAAGTAACTTCAGTCACTTAGTAAAAAGTAGCAGTAAGCTCACTTATATGATCATTAACCACAGTCGATGCATAAGATCCACAAGTACAACCATTAAAACTAAGAGCAACATTAAGTCACTTTGCATATATTTGTACAGTTTTAACATGGAAAGGCAGCATTAATTTTGCTTGTTTCTACTGTTAGCACGAAGGGTACACCACACATGTGATTAGCACATGATAGCATAATTTTGCTCTTCTCCTAAAACCAGCAACCTTCGTACTATTATCATCATATATATGCAATTTATACCATCAATTTCTGCTGTTAACGACACACCAGTAACCTCTCAATTCACACAAACTTACAAACATGAACAAATAGTATATTCTCACGATTAGCAGATCCATGCTCCATCACACTAAATTCCAAGAACAAAAAGATCATGTGAGAAGCTTTGTTCAAACCCTAAATAATTAGGATCTTCTTCAACGTGAATTATAACCCTGTGATAATGGTGCGTCATTCCACATCAACCAATCAGCATTCAAATCAAACTATAAAACCATCATCCCCATGGATAAAAAAGATAGAATATTCACCACAGATCTAATACACTCCACCAACGATCCAAAAGATTTTCAATAGTAACCTGGTTCAATTGTCATCAATCGGCTCCAAAAGATAGCACAGTGAAGAATATGACTGATCCCTTCTTATATACAAACCATGAAAATCATACAGCCAAAACCCTAATAATTAGGGTTTTCTTGGTCTTGGTTTAATAACATTGATCGTTGAGAGACGATTTCCATAAAGATACGAATAATAGCAGATCCACCCGTCTTAAGAAAAACAAATCCATATGAAATGATTGCATACCTCTTGAATTAATTTGAAAGATCAGATCAAGAACAAAGAGATAGAGAGGTGTTTAATAAAGATTTGTTGCCGAATATTTTATAAGATAGGAGGCTGGAAATCATTATACATACAAGACTTACAAAGAAAGATAAACATTAGACAAGTAAACCTTTTAAACATTAAGGAATATCTTCTGTTATCTTTATCTTCTTAAGGAGATCTTCCAGAATATACATATTCTCTACCAGCTTGTAGAATTCTTTAATAACAATTTTAGTCCTTTTGTTTCATTCTTTTATTTATTTTGTCTCATCAAATCTAGAATCCCAACATAGTATATATATCTTATTGGGCTTTTCGGCCCAATAAGTCTACTAATGTATCTTTAAGCTCCCAAATAGGCCAAAATAGTTTACTAATACTTGACAAAACAACAAGTTCTCTTTAGTTTCACCCAAATAAGTTGTCAATAAGCTGAAATATAGTTCAAGGGAATAAGCCGAGACCAAATAAGCTCAAGATAAGCCGCGACTTATCTTGGCTTATTGGGTCGAGGCCCCCAAAGTCCAAAACAAGCATTCAGGCCCCAAAATAATTCAATAAGCTATAGAGTGGTGTAAAAATTATGAGCCGAAAGAAAAAAGCCATGAGCAATAAGCCATGGCTTATTACTCTTATTGGGCCGCGAACCTAATAAGCTTAAAAGTACTACCATAAGTTTGAAAATATGCCCGTTTTTTAATATAAGCTCAAAACCAAAGATAGAAAAAAATAAGCTAATAAGCTTTTATTCAAGATACGATAAGCTAACAAGCTTTAATAAGCTAAAATAAGCCGAGCAAAAATGATATTGGGCCGAGCCCTAGATTCCTTTTTCTTTCCTTGTTAGGCCGCAACCACACACAAAAGCCCAAAACCACAAATAAGCTAACGAAAGGGGCTAATAAGCCCGAATATAGAATAAGCTATGGAAATAAGCCACGAAAGTCTCAAAATAAGCCGAATAAGTCCCATGACTCTTTTTCTTAGCTTGACGGTTGGGCCGAGACACTAAAACAAGCCCAAGAAGCAAATAAGCCCTACTAAGCTTAGTTTTAAGCTAGGTTTTAAAATAAGCATGAATAAGCTCTAGACTGTCACACCCCGCCAAGGCGGAAACGTGAGGCGTAACATCATGGATATCATCACAACACAATAGCGTCTATAAAGACGAATTACTACCATGCAAAAAAATAAACAAAGTATAGACACAAAGTGTCATAACAATACCCATAAAACTAATCCAAATCCAAAAGGCGTCTTTATTGATGAAACGAAAGTTCTCGCCAATAGAAAGACATGCAACAAGTATCCATAATTCAAACAATGCAATATTCAAGACATAAAAGCAATAAACTCCATGACATCTTATGGTCTCTTTCGAGCCACTTCTCTCTATTTATCCCCGATGATGCCAACTAAAAAATAGATGCTTATAACGTCAACATAATGTTGGGAGAGTCATAAGTTTAAGACACGCCAATAACTCGCTTTGAAATCACTGTGATAAATAAAACATAGCATAGCAGGACATACAACGAACTATCATACAAGCTAACATACAATCACATCAATCCATATTGAGACGTTCACGCTCAATGATCACAAACATAGAAACTAAACATATCCCAATCCACAAAATGAGACGATCACGCTCACTATCAACAATCCACAGCAATGAGACGATCACGCTCACTACTAACAATCCACAGCAATGAGACGATCACGCTCACTACTAACAATCCATTCATACCTTAAGACGGTCACACTCAAGCACAACAATGAGACGATCACGCTCACTTCTACCAATCCATCAACGACTTGAGACGGTCACGCTAAAGCACAACAATCCATATTATATTAACAAGTAGCACATAACATACAATAGTCTCGTATAGCCCATGCCTCATTTAAAACACATTATCACAGTAACTAAAACATTTAAACTCATAACATCATTTTTACCCCAAGAAAATATAAGAAAAAGGGGCTATGAAACTCACCTGGTGCTTAAGAAATTTCCAAACTTCTTGCATAAAACTATACAAACAAACAAACGCATGTTACACGCGACTAAGCCAAAATGCTTATGCCCATGTAACAATCATATGATGGATGTCTAAGGTGTTTATTTACCCTCATGGATCACCCCGACACCATGCCCAACATTTACCAATTCGTTTACACACTTTTTTAATGTTCAACAATTTACCTGAAAATGCAGGATTTTAGTGTCACTTTACCATTTTTTAAACCACACCTACTGACCTTTATAAATTTTACCAAAAATCACGCATTCAATATTATGAGTTTACTATCTCCATGATTTTTCCACTAATTTATATCCCCTCTTAAGTGTCCCAAATAAAATCAAACGTTTAACTACTCAGTTTCAGATCTGAACGAACACTAAAAAGTTTGGACCTAAAAACCATACTTAGACTCCAAATCAGAAGCTCTCATTTGGGGAATTTTTAATAGACACATAGAACTAAACTCCTGTAGAAAGGCTAAGCTAAATTCGAAATTTAAGTGGGGGTTTTATACCTCGTAATCTGACCTAAATCTGACCCGTATTTACTGCTTTGACAACTTTTCTTGCAACCAACGTTTGACTGACTTCACCACCTCAAAAACCTTTGAGGCCGGATGTTCTGGAAACTAGACTCTCCGAGCTACATCATAGGCACCAGAAAGTTGACAAAAACTATTACCATCATTGAGATATTATCCAAACAACACAGCCCTAAATTCTGCCCCAATCTAAATCAAATTCTAACGCGATCTAAACCCTAACGAATACACCCATATGATCCTAATTAAACTCTAATCATTATAACATATTTATTATATCATTAATTACAGATGTTATGAAACCCTAATTATCAATCATAATAATTATTACATGTTTTTAATAATAATTAACTCAAAGGATTATAATTTATACCTTAAATCTTCGAATCTTGAACACAAAAATCACCAAACTTGAAAAAAATATTTTTCTTCTTCCTCCTTTGATAAAATTCAGCTAGGACAATTAAAAACGAGGGGGATAAGGGTTTTTGGTATTTATAAAGTTTACAAAAGGTTTAGGATAGATATCTTTTACCAATTTTAATTAGAGTAAGATTTGTTTTCCTTTTTTTCTCTTCCTTTCTTTTTGGCCGATTTCCCCTTTATATATATATATTTATATATTTTTTATTTATTTATTTTTTAATTACTTAATTATTCGCATTACCTTAAGTTTTTATAAAAACTTAAGCTTATTTGAGTATACCTTTTTGCGTAAACTCAATTTACTAGACTTTTAAAATAAATAACTTTTCATTTTTATTTTAACCTAACTTTCTAAAAATAGAAATTCACATTTCATTCTTATTCTAACTACTAACACCTATTCATACCTAACATTACTAACACATAAATACGTATACGTAATAATACTTACACGATAAATCACTAAAACGCTTAAATCACAAAATCATTTCCTTGTCACCAAAAGTGTACGAAATAAATTCAACCAAACTCACCATCATTCCAATCTCATTGAGATGATCACACTTAATAGATTGACTACCAATTTCTCACATAACACACATAAACACATATAAACACATATAACACATAACCCATTCATTGCAACAGATACATAAGTCAACACTAATAGTTTGACTAACCTGCTCAAGTCATGGTTGTCATAGCAACCTTATTCGGTGAATGTGAACAAAGACACTTTCGTTTGTTTATCACTAACTTATACTTGCAGGAATCCCCGACGGTAGACGGTAGCAGCTGATGGCCAGAGACAAGTCAATTCACAAACCTCATGCTCACGCTTAAAATTCCTAATCAAAGACATCATGATAATTGAAAGACCTACAACATAGCTTCTGCAACTCTGATGTGTGCTATCATGATTTATAAAAGTATGAGCATGCCGGTCCGAAGGTCACTACATCAAATGGAGGCCATACTTCCATAAGGATGATTTGGAGATTTACTATGGCTGATGATCTCAAAGAATACTCAAAGATCACACTAGTCAAAGGAACTATGCTCAAAGACTACTAAAATATGTACAAAGAAATCAATGCATGAAGAATCAAAGACTACGAGTTGAACATAAGAAATATATAGCTGAGCTTAATTTTGTATTTTCTAGGGTGACCTCCCTTAGGGGGAGATTGTTAGATATTAGAAAAAGACTCGGTCACCCCGTGTATTTTACCATTTATTGTTGCTCATAGTTAAGTAGTTAATGTATAATGTTCAATAATGGGTCGGGTATTAAACCCAACATGTTAGCCCTTTACCAAGGCCTTAGGCTGGTTTCATTGTAACTATATAAGCCTCTTCCATGCCATGGAAGAGGCGGGTTAGTCATTTCTATAACACCCTGTGTTTTAGATTCTTTGACGACGTCAATAAATGTGCTATTTATTTTTATTATTGTACGTGTTTGCTTAAAATTGTAAACGTTAAGTTAAA
>BQNB010209874.1:0-10307 GCA_026074375.1 Tanacetum coccineum
TATTAAAGATGTTTTGGTTGTGCATGGATATCATTTGAGTTTTTTGTATGTTCATAAGTTGGCTATGGACTATAAGGTTAATGTTTGCTTTAATGAAACAAAATGTTTAATTCAGGACTTAACACAAAAGTCCTTGATGGGGACTGGTAGCGAAAAAGGTGGTTTGTATTTCTTTAATGAAGGTAAAAAACTTGTTAATGAAAGTATTATTAGTTGTAACATTTCTACATGTATTTGGCATAATAGGCTTGGTCACACATCTGACCAAGTTCTAACTGTTTTAAAAGAGAATTGGATTTAGATAGTGCTCCTAGCAATGATCCTTGTAAGGTTTGCTATAAGGCAAAACAAACAAGGGAACCATTTCCTTTAAGTGAACATAAGACTATAGGTCTAGGTGATATTATTCATTTAGATGTTTGAGGTCCATTTAGGGTTACCATTAGAGAAGGTTATAGTTATTTCCTAACAGTTGCGGATGATTACACTATGTCTGTGCGGGTATTTTCATTGAAAACTAAAGATAAAGTTTTTGATCACTATGTAGTTTTGCATAACTTGATTAAAACACAGTTTGAAAAAATTGTTAAGGTTTTCTGAAGTGATAATGGGACAAAGTTTAGAAACAAAAGGTTTCATGATTTTTTAAATAAAAATTATGTTTTACATCAAACAACCTATGCATATACTCCACAGCAGAATGGTGTAGCTGAAAGGAAACATATGCATTTGTTAAATGTTGCTTGAGCCCTCATGTTTCAAAGGGGATTACATGTGAACATGTAGACTCAGTCTATTCTAACTGTTGTGTATTTGATTAACAGGCTCTTGATGACATCAGATAACGTCACTTTTATAGCATCATTTATCCCAGCTAAATTGCTTGTTGTACATTATTTATGCATGAATTGATATTTAATTTCTTATATTTGTTATTTGTAGTAAATATGGAGAAATTAATGAAGTTTAACTTAAAGGCACGCATTTTGGGGCTTAAACGAAGAAATCAAGAATCTACTGTTCTAACATCCTATACGTTGTATCCAACAAGGAAGATACGACGTATATATGCCTTGACTTCATAAGCAACCATGAAGATTTGATGACCAATACGCCATATCGAGAAGATCTGTACACCGTATGCATGTGGCGGTTAAAGAATATTCTGGAAGATATTTATCATGGTCCCCACTCTAAGAAATCCCAATATGTTATATTGAGCATCTTCAATACGCCGTATCGACCTTTTTCCAGCACTAGTACAAATCTAGGATTTGGTCACACATGGGCAAAATGGAACGGCCACACATTCACATATTTATGTGGCTAAAGGTACCAAAATAGACAGCCTTTACTAATTAGAAACATGAAAATTTGATCGTGTGACCATTAGAATTGTATTGCCACACATTCGAACATTTATGTGGCTAAAGGTAACTGGTAATTTTTTATATGTCTAAATCATACAGTCAAGTTTTGTCACACATGAATTAAGGGTGACTGCTATCTTTTGCTAATTATTTAGCCACATATGAATTTGGAACGCGTGACAAATGAAAAGTAAGGTTGAAACATTAGTCATGATATACATATAAATAGTGACAAATATATGTCACATACTTGAACACTGTGACCTAATGCCATATATTGTCACACTAAACTTTTTGTCACACATTATTTAAGTGTAGCCAAAATCCTATACATATGGTCACGTAACTAAATATGTGTGTTTAAAGTTTAGTTTATGTTAGCTTGCCAAAAGCTAATGTGTATAGTCACATTTACTTCTAGCATAATCATGTGACTATATACCTTTACAATAGCCACAACATATCACAAATGTGTGACTAAATTATGTTTATGGCCACATTTAAGGTGATTATATGTGACCAATATATTCATAATAGTCACATCGTGAAGTATTCATGTGGCTATTATTTAGAGCAAAATGTGAAATCGGTTATCATTAAATTTCATACTAGTCACATTGAGTGATTATGTGTCTAAATTCATAATGTCATATATGGTCACATGAAGTGTTTGTTTATGTGTCTAAGTCATGGACTCAAGTTTTGTCACACATTATTTAAGTGTAGCCAAAATCCAGTACATATGATCACGTAACTAAATATGTGTGTTTAAAGTTTAGTTTGTGTTAGCTTGCCAAAAGCTAATGTGTATAGTTACATTTACTTCTAGCACGATCATGTGACTATATGCCTTTACAATAGCCACAACATATCACAAATGTGTGACTAAATTATGTTTATGGCCACATTTAAGGTGATTATATGTGACCAATATATTCATAATAGTCACATCGTGAAGTATTCATGTGGCTATTATTTAGAGCAAAATGTGAAATCGGTTATCATTAAATTTCATATTAGTCACATTGAGTGTTTGTGTGTCTAAATTCATAATGTCATATATGGTCACATGAAGTGTTTGTTTATGTGTCTAAATCATGGACTCAAGTTTTGTTACACATTATTTAAGTGTAGCAAAAATCCGATACATATGAGACTTGATATATGCAATAAGGCTATAACTCAAATGGCTATAGAAGACTCACAAGCCTGCATCAAAAATTGGGGCCGGCCCGCATCAGAAATAACCCACTTGGTCTACGTTTCCTCTAGATAATTAACCAATTAACCCATATTCGTTGCAGAAGGCTAATCGAATTAGGAGGTACTAGATTTCTACAATTGATGTTCTTTTTCAATTAACCTCTTTAATATTTCATTTATTTTGTTATTAAATCTGATTATATATCTATATGTTTGTTGTATTGTTTGGTAAGTTCTTTGGGTTTTTCATGAGTTTGATTTCATAAAGTTTGTTTTGATTATGCTATATGATATACAAAATAAGGGTTTTAATTTTGATGTTGCTGTCATACATGGAGGTTTTGTGTATCTTATTTTTTTGTCATACACGGGCTGTTTGGTAAAGCTTTTTTTGCTCGCACTAAGAAGTCATTTAAACATTGTATTTGTTTTCTGAAATGGAGGTTTTAGTCCTGAACTTGCTCTCATATATGGGGTTTTTTGTTTGTTCTATATGCTGTCATAAAAGTGGTTGTTCTGTAAAGTTTTTTTGATCTCACAAATGGGGTGTTTAAACACGTTATTTGTTGTCCAAGTTTAGGGTTTTAGGCCTGATGTTGCTGTCATAGATGAGGGTTTTGTGTGTCTTATTTTTTGTCATAAACAGGTTGTTCGATGAATCTTTTTTGCTCTCACAAATTGGTCTTGATGTAGTGTGTCTTATTTTTTGTCATAAACGTATAATTCACCTCTATATCAATAAAGGTTAACACAACTCTACCAATGGTTCTTGATGTTGTTTAATTGTCGCTTAACTGGGAGGTGCAAGACTAATTACAAAACTTATTTCATGTCGATTGACTTGGTTTAGGTTATCAACATGTCGGTTCTGCTCACCAGGAAGAAGGAAGAAAGTAAGGACAAGATGTTCGAGTCAGGCACCAGAAGTGCACTTTGTGGCTGAGAATGCACGCGTGAACAACGCTAAACCTAAAGGTAGGACACGTTTTTTATTTGATGCATTACTGCTTCCTTTAAGTTTATTTCGTAGTTACTTATTATGCTTATTTTTATGCAACACAACTACCGCATGTAGGTGAAACATCTCCCGAATATATATGAAAAAGAAGACCAGTTCAGCAAAGTCAGCCAAGAGATACTCAAACGTCATGTACACGGCATGTGTCTTTCGGTTTTAAATGAAAAAGAAGACATATGACCGTGATATCTCCCAAATTTGTTTTTTTCATGTTATTTTTCTTAAGTGTGTGATGAAAAAGAAGACAGTTTGACAGGTGATATCTCCATATGGTTCTTTTTTTATATAGAGAGAACAACATAATCCATTGACCCGATTCGTTTGTATATCAAGTAACTAACTATGGTGTCGTAATATTATTTGTGGGGGAATTTATGAATTTTGCTCAAAGTGAAATTCTTTTATTAGTCAGATCTTTTTTGTTTTGGATGTCAATACAATTTTTTTCCGCTTGATTAAAGCTTCACATGATGAAGTTGCTTTTAAGCCCTTCACGGATAAAAGAGGGAACGACCCTTCTTCTTTCCTTCTATTGAGACCGAGAAAGTTTTGGTAATTATTCTAACATGATCACATAGTTGTTTAACAAATCTTCATAACAGTATTCTTTGTTTTACACGATTTAAGTTTGTTTGATCCGATTGCAGTTATATAACCTTTGTTTTTATGTTACGGCTTTGGTTCTTAAAGTGACAAGTTATCTCTGCATATGATTGGATTTGATAAAATGTTTGAAATTGCAAGAGCATGTACAAGAGGTGCAACATGTATCCATCTATTATTTTTTACCTTTTCATAACCACTGCTTTCTTTTTCTCATTGATCACTTGATGCCATCACTTAAACTCACAAGTTTAATTGTTGAGATCATCTTGTTATATCCTGATGCCTTGTATTTGTAACAATTTTATCCATTTATACTTTGTATGCATGTGATCTTTTTTTATTTGAACATCCCTTTTAGTTATCTTAACTGATTTTTTTATTTGTATGCTCGTGACATAACAGGTATGGCTATGATTTTTGTTTATTTTAACATCACTTTTAGTTATCTCGGACGATTTAGAATTAATGTTCACATAATGAAACCAATTAACTAATGTTCTGGTTGACTTGCAGCAGGTTAGTTATGGGGAAGAAGCTTGAGCAAGTTGAGGAACATAAACGAATTAAGGCTGAACTAGAATATATGCGTAAAGAAATTAAAGACCAACGTCACAAATTAGTTAAGTCCAAGAGTTGTTCTACAGTTTTTAACATCAGTTATCGTATATTTTTGGTTCAAGGTACGTCCCTCTTATTTAAATTCCGTACAAAATATGCTCTAAACGTATTACTGAGTAAAAAGTTGGCCTGTTTATTGGAGTGTTGTATATGATATATGGAGTCATTTAATTGATACACAATCTGATTAGGATTAACATCAGGATATAAAATGTTGGCCTGTTTATTGGAGTGTTACATATGAGATTATAGGTTGCGACTATTTTGGTCCTTGGCACTTGGTATAGGGTTATGTAGTTCCAAATTAGTGCAAACCGATTTTGCAAGAATTGTTCAATCTGTGGACCTGGGATTGCAGTCCTAGGTAGATTAGGCTGAGCTCTACACTATATTGGTATCACACTATATTAAATTTTTACACAAGGTCTAGCAGATGATAAAACATGACTAGTTTGATTAGTCTTTTTATCAATGTACATTTTTTGTTATATAAGCAGTTCTTATACACTAAGCAGTACTAACTAACAAACAGTACTAACTTATACACTAGCAGTATTAACTTCTTTAGCAGCATTAACTTCTCTGAGCAGTCTTAACCATGAGCAGTACTAATATATTCACTAGCAGTACTAACTTTGTACTAGCAGTAGTAAACACTTAGCATATTTTTCTTTGAAGTTCACTAGCAGCATTAAATCAACCAAGCAGCATTAACTTCAAACATGAGCAGCAGTAATCCAAAAGTATCATAGACTTTAATCCCACCCACAATAATAGCAGGCACTGGTCCTAAACCTGAAGAGATCCCTATGCATTTCTTAATTTATATTGCAGGTGCCTCCTGTAGACATTAATCCCTATAAAAAAATTTTAGCAGCGCGGATGAGAGCGGAACAACTGTTGTTGGATGTGAGAATGAAGCGAGCATTCAGAAGTTAAGCTAAGAAGACGAGTCTTCAGAAGTCCTTAAATTATTGAGAATTTTATTATGTACGACATTACAATTTTATAATTGGTTCAGTTATATACATTATAGTTTTATTATATTTGAATTTGTTTTGATATATATTGATTTCTTAAATGTGACTAAAAGATGCATATGGTCACACTTATTAACACTTTTGGTCACTGTTTGCTTAATTCTTTGTGTGACTAAATATTACAAAAGGCCACACAAACATAAAATTCATGTGGCCATTGGATGAACAATAGTCACACAAAATACACATTTCTTCACTTTAAACAGCATATGGTCACACTTATTAACACTTTTGGCCACTTTATGCTTAATTGTATGTGACTAAATACCCAAAACAAACATGCTTTGTGTGACTAAATATTACAAAAGGCCACACAAACATAAAATTCATGTGGCCATTGGATGATCAATAGTCACACAAAATACAAATTTCTTCACTTTAATCAGCATATGGTCCATACTTATTACACTTTAGCCACGTTTATGCAGTAAATGTATTGACTAACTACCCAAAACAAAACATGGCTTTTGTGTGACTAAAATTATTACAAAATGCCAACACAAACATAAAAGGTAATGTTGGCCATTGGATAACAAGAGTCAATGCAAAATACATATTTTTTCACTTTAAACAGCATATGGTCACACTTATTAACACTTTTGGCCACTTTATGCTTAATTGTATGTGACTAAATACCCAAAATAAACATGCTTTGTGTGACTAAATATTACAAAAGGCCACACAAACATCAAACTCATGTGGCCATTGGATGAACAATAGTCACACAAAATACACATTTCTTCACTTTAAACACCATATGGTCACACATATTAACACTTTTGGCCACTTTATGCTTAATTGTATGTGACTAAATATACAAAAAAACATGCTTTGTTTGGTTGTACAATGTTTACGGTCACTAAATTTGTACCCAATTAGTCACACAAAAACTGGATATGACACTACTCGAAAACTGACCTGAGGTACCTAAGGCCCCCCCCCCCCCCCCCCGGCGACCTTTTGTCACACACAAGAGTTTTCGAATGTGTGACTATATGTATATTGTCACACATTTTTGGTGTGACCAAATCCACTTTTTGTACTAGTGTAAGGGGATTAGTGAGTCTATTGCCACAACTCACTGAACCCATCACCTTCTTCTTTTGCTCAGGCTTCATTCACTGAGTACCGCCTCACTGAATACTAGAGTCTTTCTTGTAGACTCAGGCTGAGCATTTTGAAGGTAACTCACTGAGCGACTATTCACTCAGTGACCTTGAATTGTTAAAGGATATTTACACTTAGGTTATTTTGTATTCAAATCCTAAGTGAGGAATCAGTGGGCAATGAAATTAGGCCAACATCTTCCCTTAAAGAATACCTTCAGCCCCATGGTTTCATTTACCAAAGATCATGTCCATATACACCACAACAAAATGCTAGAGTTGAAAGGAAACACAAACACCTCCTAGAATGTGTAAAACTAGAAGGGGGTTGAATAGTTTACCCCTTTTTAAGTTAATGTATAGTTTGTTTGTAAAAACTTAAATTCGACTTTATGTGAATTCAATATGTGCACAATATGAACAATACAACTAAATGAATAAGTGATAACAAGATATGAAATAAATATGCAAGACAATAGATAAGAGTTAGAAAGATCAAACCAAAATACAAGGATTTATAGTGGTTCGATAACGAAGCACCTCTTCGCCCTACTCCAATCCCTGAGCACCAAACTCGAGAGTTTTCTTCACTATGACAACAAGCTCCCTTTAGGCCAAGAAAACCGTACACAACTAAGCTTACACTGATTTCCGACACTAAGCCAAATGTTGAGTTCTAATCCTAGCTAGAACCAATCTATCACAACTTTTGTATTTTAAGGACTAAAATACTAACCGCGCTACTTCACTACAATTCACAACTTTACTTCTCTTCACAACTTCACGTTACTTCACAACTCTACTTTACTTCATAACTTTACTTCACTTCACAGCTTCACTTCACTTCACAACTTTACTTCACTTCACCTAGACACTAACAAGATCACCTAGATCTATCTAAACTCTTGACGATCACCACGATCTAACTAAACTTCCTATAATCACCACAACCTAACTAATATACACACCTTCACAATATACACAAATGATTTACAAGATATAATACAATTGTAACAATGTTACAAGAACACACACTAAACTATAATACTTCTTCACTTGATGGTAGGAAGTATTCTTCTTTTGCACTTGAGGATCTAAGATTGGATCATTTGGAAACAAAGCTTATGATTTAATGATCAAAGGAAAGAAAGAAATGTATAAACTGATTTAACACAGAAAGAATGTGTGTGCAAGAGGTGAGAAAATCAGTAGGGAACAGTCCAATATTTATAGACAAAGCTGAGAGCTTTTTGTCTGGCCGACCCCCTTAGCTCATGTGTCGGCCCCCTTATCACTAAGGGGGCCGCCCTTATATTTAAAGGGGCCGCCCAGGCCAAGACGCTCCCTTTTTGTCTTTTTCAGGGGAGGTGTTTTCTGAAACATTTCTAGCCATTTTTATATAGAAAATTTGAATTCAAAATATTTATTTTGAATAAAATATTTCTTTTAATTGTAAAAATATTTTGTAAAAGTTATAAAAATGTTTGTAACATTTTTATAAAAAAATGTGAGGCTGAATAAAAATTCATTAAGTGATTAAAATTTTGAAATAAAAATTTACTACTAATTACTTGTTTATGTTTAACTTTACATTGAGCGTTTTTACATTTTTTTAATTATCAAAACGTAGAGATGTCAAAAAATATTAATAACGTTTTTAGGCATTATTTCTATCGACAATCTATCCCTTTTTTATTATTACAAAATCTAAACTCATTAAATGTAAAATTATTTTTAAGTAAGTATTTAGTGGGTTTTATTTCCATTTCTCCCCCCTTTTGTAGAATCAAAAAGGCTTTGTCAATGATTATGCCTAAAATTGACGGTACAACCGCTCCCCTTTGATGGGTACTCCCCCTCGTTCGAGGGCACCAAAGAATCGAGCTATGGTAACTTTGCTACAAAAACAAGTTAGAAGAACAACACCAATATTTCTAATATATAACAATGTCATGAAAAATATTTAAACATGGTGACAATAAATATTAGCCAACCATCAATTAATTAAATTCAACTATATATTCGTATAGGAGACAACCAACAATTGCATATCTAAAAGCATAAAAGTCCATTCATTCAATTATAAAAATTGTGTGTAACACACAATCATACAACTTGCATGCATTAAAAAGAAATATTATGTTTAATGCATAATAATACATCATACATAAATAAAAGCTACAAAGTTCCTAATATTCCTAGAATTCCATAGGACTTGCTTGCAAAAGGTTTGGTTAAAAATTATTTGAAACATGAGTGACTAAACATAGAGTATGTTTAGTTTTGAGAAAGTGATAGTGGTGGTGGTGAATTTGGTGGTGGGGTATTTGGAAAGGGAGGTTGTGAAAGTACGTGTTCTATGTAAGAAAACATGTATTGGAGTTCATCTCTCAATCCAAAGATGGGAATACAGTTGTGAATGCAACACAGGCATGGATATCCATGTGCTTCAAGAAGATTCCAAGGAATGGGATAACCAAAGAGATGTGGTGAGGGTATTAGAGTATTAAAATATACATCAAGTGGAGTGATTGATGAAAGAGTAAGAGTGATGTCCATGGAACCACTCTCTTGAGTTGGAGGTGGTGGAGGTACTCTTGGAGGAGGAGACATTGGTGAGTTCAAGTAACCATTGGTTGATGGTGATGTAGAGGAGGTTTGTGATTTGGGTTTGTAATCAATGCAGGATGAAGAAGTGGCTATGGTGGATGAAGTTTTTGAAGGTGCATTTAGGGCACTTGGTGATGACTTGGTAATTTGGGGAAGGAGTTTTGGTGTCATCATGGGTGAGGTCAATGAATAATTGTTTTGGTGGTATGATGTTGATTTTTGGTCTTTTGGAAGGTTTGGAAATGAAAGCTATAGTGGATGTCATGAAGGTTTATGGTGGTTGATAATGGATGAAGAAGATGATGAAGTGATAGTAAACATTTGAAGGGAATTTGTTAGAAGAGAATAGTTTAGAAATGGAATGAATTTGAATTAGTTTAAGAGTTTTCAAAATGTGTTCGAGTTTTTTGGGTAAGGATAGCTGAGGCTAGGTAAAAAGGAGTCAAAAAGCAGAAAGAAACAGTAAAACCCGTAATCTGGATGGCCGGACCCCTTATCTATAGTGTCGGCCCCCTTATTGATAAGGGAGCCGCCCTTATGAGCTAAGGGGGCCGCCAATCTGATACTTTTCAGATGACTCAAAATTTGATTTTTATAAAATTTTGTGAGAAATATTGTGTTTTGGTGATCAATTTGCAGCAAGTCCAATGTGAATATACATATGTTCATGAAACATATATATCACAGATGCATTTAACACATAAGAGTTCATGAAATAAAAATGCATGATTATATT
>BQNB010209875.1:0-10307 GCA_026074375.1 Tanacetum coccineum
TTTTAGTCCTTTTGTGAATATCTGTTTCCTGCACAACACAAATGCAAAACAAACATATATTTGGCAATTTTTGTCTGTTTTTGGTCTTTTAAGTCCGTTTTTAATGGAAAAAGGTATGTGTAATTAAGCACATACCAGTTTATCTGTTTTTGATTTTCTTAGTTTAGATCATAGTCTTTCATATAATTGTCTTAAAAACCTTAAAAAAACCAAAAATAGTAGAAAATTAGTTTAAATCTTAGATTATTGCTTAATCAGTTGTTAATTCATGTTAGATAGGGTTGTTATAAGCTAAAAATCATCTGGTATTAGGCATTTGATAAATAGATTTGATTTTATGAAGTTTTTTTTATTTGTCAATAAGTTAAAAGAGTGTTTGGTTTAAGCTACTTTGACTATCAAAAGTCAAAGGTTTTGTGCAAACCTTTTTGAGACAGCTTTGATTTTAGTTAAAAACAATAGGAAATGAGTTCTCATAAGTTAGTTTTGGAAATTTAGAAAGTTTGAACTTATTTTAAGTGTGCCAGCACCAGGGGAATTTCTCTTTGAATTTCACTTGTGCAAAATTTACTCTAAGCTTTAAAAGGCTTAGATCTTGCTTTCAATTTATTTGTGCACTCAACTTGAGTGTGTTTAAGTGCAGGTTTACCCTTAGGTAACCTGCACTACTTGGTTTGCACTTGTGCAAAGTGCATCAGTACTAACAAACAGTTAGTACTGCTGTCACTTTTAGCTTAGTTTTTAGCTAGGTTATCATAGGTTTTAGGTTTAAAAATTCAAGTAGGATATAGAGTAATATCAGCTTAATATAGAATAGGGCTTAATTTCCATTTCTAGCTTATTTTCCTAGCTTAATTTTGCTGTCAAAAGTCACTCAAAAACCTAAAAAGCCAAAAACAGTAGGATTAGGATTAGTGCTTAAAATTTTTGATTTCTAGTCTTAAGAAGTTGATTTTATGATTTAGTTATATAGTCAATAAGTATTTAAGCTAGTTTGTAAAAGCTCTTAATCAGAAATAGCTTAATGAACTTTTGAGCTTATATAGATTTTGTGCTTTTTGCCTAAATTTCTTGAGTTTAGCATTTTCACCTTCAATTTTAGCTAGCTTTAAGTGTTTCTAGCTTAGGTTTCTTTTCATTTTTAGATTAAGCAACTTATAAGCTTTCTAGAACACTTTTCATTTTTTAAATTGAGCTTAAAATGAGTTTTTTACAAGCTTATTAGTAAATCCAAAGGCAAACCCCCACTTTCTGAAATAGCTTTTTGATAAGTTGTTTTTGAGCTTATTAGTTAGTTTTAGCTTATGTCCCCTTTATTAAAATTGCTTAATTTTGTATCCTTGTTAAGTCCTAGTATTTAGTTTTTCATAAAAAGAAAAAAGAAAAAATTGCAAAAAGTTGGGGTTGCCCACCCTCAAACTTGAGACCTCACTCTTATAAGCCCAACGTGTTAACCATTTGCTTTAATAGCTCATCCAGTATCTATTCCCCACATTTAATACTTATACTCATTTTACTTTCTTTCTTATTATAATAAGCCGTAGCTATATAAGCTCATTTGAGGGCTTATTCTTTTAGCAATTTGGTTTTTCTTATTTTTCTTGTGTTCCTGTTAGTGTTTAAGATTTACCCTGGATTTTTTAGATTTTTCCAGCTTAAATTTTATTTATTTTATTTTTAAATTAATTGTAGAAAGTTAAAATTTATAAAATCAAATAAAAAATAGAAAAAGTTTAGAAAATTACAAAATATAGTTTTTAGTTTTATAAAAAATAGTTTTGGTTTTCATCCGTAAAATCATTTTTACCTTTTTAGTTATAATTTCATTTTGAGCTTTATTTTAATTTTAAAAAATAGGATTTAATTAATAAACTTAGTTAAAAATAGTTTTCTTGCTTTATAATATTTTAGACTTTTTCTAAGCTTAAATTTTTTTTCCAATTTTTTGTACTTATTTGCTTTTTTTTAAGATCTTTATTTAGGTTTAATCATTAGTTATTTAAATTCATATTAATTTCAAAACTAATCTAAAAATTGTTTTTTTTTACCTAATTTTTGTCTTTTGTCCGATATGACGGTTTAGAATTTTGATTACATTTTTAGGGGTTCATATTCTAGGTTAATATGCTTATTGTCGCACGTTAAATTTGTTTCTACGTATTAGTTTTGTGCTTTAATTATTTTAAATTGCTGTTTTTTATTAGTAGCTTATAGAAAACCCTATCAATCTCTCGAACCCATTTTCTAATTGATATCAATTATCAAGAGAGGATTCTATATTTCAAATCGTCGGGAAAACAGTCCCGGAATCATACTTTCCGGTAAAGAGACGTTAGTTATTATATATATTTATTTATTGTAAAGAGTGAATTTTCCTTGGGAATTTTTTTAATTGTCTTGTGTGTGCTTTTTTTATTATTAGTGTATATTACGACGTATCATGCTACCAGTTCCTTGGCAGCTATTGGTGTGCAGACCCCTGCGGTCCTTGATGTCCCATGTAATGCTTAACAAGTCCTGTAATGCCATCACTGTCCCTGTAGGTGTCACCTTCCAATTGCAGTGTGGGGACCAGTCCCTGAAGTGGAATCATTCTCTCTATGGTTGCATATCAGTCTATGTCTGAATTAATCTGCTGACTGTCGAGTTACGATCAGCTGCTCTTACATCTCTCATCCTCCTCACGGCCTCTCTCTCTAGCAAATCTGAAATCGCTTTCTGTCTACTACGATCTGCTGACTGTAACTCTATGATCTCTGACATCTGTGCATGAACTATGGTGCGTAGTGACATAACCTCTGCACGCGCAAGATCACTCGCATCCGCAGATCGTCCCCAAGCCTTTCTAGACATCCTAGCCTCAGTCTCCATTAAATGACGTGTATGTGCATGTACATGTCTATCTCTAAACAACATATTGACCCAACCGGCCAATAGTTATCTCTGACTCTGCTCATCGTCTAACATCGTGTAGATCTCATCTGTGTCTCGCCTAACCATAGACTCAAACTGTCTCACGTGTGCACCCAACTCTGTGTCAGTACTAACTGGAGCTCCCTGTAGGGTCTCAACAATCTCATCATACGAATCCGTAATCTCATATCCAACATATCTCTCTGGGTCACACCTGATCTCCCTGTCCATAGTGGCAACAAAGCCGTAATCTGCCCTAAGACCTCCAGCTGGTCTAGCAGCAGCAGCAACGGAGCTCTCTCCTACCTCGTATCTGGGACCAAGAGCGATACCTAACCTCCTCCGAGGTGGTAGGTTAACCTTGGGTATGTCCTCTCTACGACTGGCAGAGGGTAGTAACAATGGTGGTAATGAAGTAGGATCTGATATGGGCAAGGGTGGTGGTGCATCTGGTCTGGTAAGGGGGAGTATGAAGGGTGGTGGTAATGGTAGAGAATGAGAAGTAGTACCAGCCTCATCTCTCATCCAAATCATGGCAGCTCGATAACCCAATAAACGAATAGGACTAGGAGGTGGTGCTAATAACACAGGTGAGGGTGGTGATAGTGGTAATGATGGAGATGGTATCGGGGGTGGCAGTGGGAAAGGAATCTAAGGTGGTGATGAAGACCATGGAGATAGTGGTGATGCTGGTGGGGAAGATATAGCAAGCAGTTTGGCAACCTCAGAATCCGACCATGCTGGTATAGGTACTGGCTCTAGAATAGTAATCCTAGCTGTCATATGATATGCTGGGTGAGGTGGTGGTGTGGCCGCAGACTCATCAGTCTCAAACAGCTCAGTTTCCTCTGCAGACGGGGCAGTAGCTGGTAAAGCAACAACTACAGGGTAGGCATGAGCTGGGTGCCCCTCCTCCGCCTCCTCATCAACCTCAACATCTATCTCATCATACTTATCCTCCTCATTGGCCTCGATGTCCATATCATCATCCTCATCCTCTTCGATGTCCATCTCATCATCTCCGTCATCTCCTTCGTTAGCAGGATAGTCGATAGGATCCTCCTCAGGGTCCTCATCGTCATCCTCCTTTGGATCTGCCTCAGGATAAGTCTCTGGAACATAATCAGGTGATTGTGCAGTGGGTGAGGCATCCTCAGCACCTGGCTGATCGTCAGCAACAATCTCATCGTTAGCATGCTTTGGATCTGGAACATAATCTGGCGAAAGTGGTGCCTGCTCTGGCTCCTCAGGGCCAGGCACGTAATCTGGAGAGGGTGGGGCCTGAAGAGCGGCCTCCACGTATGGGTCCTCTGGCATGTAGGGTAGCTCAAGGAACTCGTGATCATCGGCTCTCGGTGATCCTATGTCTGATAAGTCCTCATATGGACTGGACACCGCTGTGTATGTGATCCCCGATTCATCTGAATCTGACATGACTATATCTGAAAATCCAAAGATAGCTTATATTAGTATTTAATATAAGACTCTTATAGTAATATACATTTATAATCATAACATGTATATCAATTATGAGTGCATCTAGTCCAACCAACTAATGCAACAAGTAGTGTATGCATGAATGTATGCACATATGTATGTCCCGTGTAAACCCCTTTGTTATAAAAACAACTTTTGAAAACGGTTATAGTCCAGCAAAAACATTTGACCTGGTTCTCTATAACCTTGGCTCTTGATACCAATCTGTAACACCCCCAAATTGGGTCGCAGCGGAATAAGGGTCCGAGGCGTGTTACTTCTCAGATCAATAACACAAGATGTATATAGAACGACCAAAAAGTCATTTAAAACTGATACATTAGATTTAACAAAGTATTTGTTACATAAGCCGAAGCTTCACTTGTCCACTTGTTCAAAATACAAAGATTTCTAGCCCATACAGTTATACAAAATGTAATGCGACAAAATCTTTAATGCATGATATCCAAATCAAAACCACCAATGTATCCCTTGTACCTTGTGCTTACTGATCCCCTGAAAAACATTGGCATTAAAACTCAACAATAATGTTTGGTGAATTCATAGGTTCGATAAATCAAATATTGTAGGACCCACAAGATTCCCAATGAGATATAATGCAATAGATGCAGACATCATATAAAAGTAATTAAACGATGCTCTGAGCCTCATACATCTGAAGCTTGACATGAATGAATACCCAAATAATGTCTACATTGCCCGTGTGATTTCAAACCCGCAACATCCTAATATCGACATGGTATAACGTTCGTTGTCCATGTTAGCTAATCACCAAACTGGGTTGTTTCAAACCCAATAGATCTAAATGAATAACATTCGCGCTCACAATACCTACAATTCACAGTTCATGATAATGGGTCAGATAATGGGTTATCACTACTTAGGGCAACACGGAGTTATCATAACATGAAACTTAACCACATTGTGTCCATTGTAAAGCAATATGCAATGTTTTTCACCCCAAAAACTTATAAACACAAAAACATGTAAAACGTGGCATGAACTCACATTGAGTGAAACAAATACCAAGTGTATCACAAATAAGTGCTCACACAAATCATCAGATGCAACCTATTTACAAATTAAGGTCTGTATAGTACTAATCATATTGAGTAACCTCTATCTGCACTAAGTCTATATAGCTAATCACCATCTAATTGTTGAGTGAAAACGATGTTTATAAAATTAAAACATTTAAAAACGTACTTTTGGTAAATAAAAAACGCGTGACTTTCGACGTATTTAAGTCTCTTTCTCACGTTTTCTTATCCCAGCTCTCTTCGTATTAAACGATTATCGATATTGGTGATAGTTTCATAATTATGGTCCCCCTGTGATGAACAAGTAACTTTATTGTTCCCGGACACAGAACATGAATTTTCATTAATAATCTTTTAATCGTCAGTAAAACCCTAATATCGTATTTTATTCGTTATAGCTTCTATTTAAAAACGATTATTGTTTTCAAGACGTTCTTGTTATTGAAAGTTCTATCATTTTATGAGGTTTACAAAAATAAAACTTTCTGTCATGAATAGTAACTTTTATAAAAAAAATGGTTTTATAAAAGTATTAATTGTCGTAAACTCGCGAAATTCATATCTCGTTCGTTATAAATTGAAAAATTACGATTCTTATCATTTTAGAATCCTAAAAACATGTGTAATCTATGAAAAATACCAAACTTGCTGTTTCATATAATTTTTATAAATTGTTTTATAAAAATTCTTTTATAAATTCGTTTATTTATCGTATAACTGTTTTAACGTACTTTTGTGTATATTATTCCGTTGACAACTTCTTACCTTTTTGGAATCGTCGTGAGTCGTACTATTTTATAAAAACATAAAATAGATAGGTAAAAATTCGGATTTTGGACAGAATGTTGGAGTTAGTTTGTTAGGTCCATTTTTAACCTTTGTTTCCATTCTTTACCATTTTTGTATTTCACCACAAGTCTCATAAATCATGTGTGTTATAAATCATACATATATTAAGAGTCCATTGTCCATAGTTGTCCTTCAAAGTCCTCATGTGTCCAAGTTGTATAAGTCTTTCATATTACTTATAAAACATAACTTTCTTATTTACCATAAATCACTAGTTTTACATATGACTATTTTTATATAATAACCATTAGTATACAAGTCTTCTCATCTTGTTATAACCTTATTTTAATGATCATATAACATTAATATAAGTCCATAATTAACCTTAACATGTCATTTGTATTTCTTTTACTAGAAACATATTAAGAAACTTTTATAAACCCTAATTAACACATGATCATTTTTACACCAAAACAACATGGTACATACTTTTCTCATCCTTTTTAGCATGATATAAGTAACATCACAACATATATAAAAGTATACAAAATGATCATTTCAAGTAAAAACTTCATTTTCATGATAAAATCCTAAATGGTGATTTAAGCTAAAATAGAACTTAACATATGCATAAAAATGAATATTGTAAGAACATGAAGGGTTCTAGTTGACCTTATGATGTATGATGATGATGATAATCAAGTGCTAAACCCTTGTTTAGACTTAAAATCGAAGCTTGCACCAAAGAAAACCCTTGTTTTCTTAAATAAACCCTAGCTTCCTTTTACTTGATAATCACTTGAATATGGTTAGCCAATGCTTGGGATCACCTTAGAATATATTAGGATGGATGTGTGTAGGAGTGTATGGGTTGTCTAAAATTTAGTATGGATTTGGTTGGGGCTTGGTGGTATGCCGTAGCATATAGAGATGTAGAGGGGAGGGTTTTTGTTGATTTTCTTGCTAAGTGTTCATGTGTATGTGTATCTCTCTAGTTACTTGCACCTTATATGTGAAGTCTTGGTCAAAATTACCAATAGTGTTCAACAAAACACCTAGAGGGTTTTAGGGATTCTTGTCTTTGTGTCTTGAGTCTAAGTAACATACTAGCTAGGTATTAATAGGTCTTATGTTGTACAAAGACCTAGTTGTAAAGAAAATGTGTTCTTTGACTCCCATTGTTGTTGTTGCCATGTGAAATGAGGGGGGGAAGTATTCTAGATACTTTTGATAGGTAAAACATTATCTAGTGAAGTTATAAACAAGTTACCACTTGTAACTTTATTTAAATGATGTCCATTTGCAAGCATTTGTGTATTTCTTATAATTTCTAGTGTACAAAGTGTAAATAACATTTACTTGGCTAAAGTTTTATACAACTTTAGGTATTGGGTAAGATCGTGGGTATTTGTTGAAGTGTAGATAAATTAACGTGCTTCCGGTTATGCTTAAACGCATTTTATTGAGAAACGTAATCACTTTACGCAACCAATAAAAATAAAATGAACAAAGTTAATAATTATCCTCAAAATAATTACTTAACCTTTGCTTGATGTAAACATTTAATTATTTGATGTCCATTTACATTAAACGCTAATTTTTAACTTACGCGATTTAAACTTAATTCATGAAATCACAAGCAAACGCGTACAACACTAAAAATAACTAGTAGATTTATCGACGTCATCAATGACTTGAAAACACAGGGTGTTATAATCAGTTTGATTTTCTGAACCATCACCCGTTTGTGATTAGTTTTGTACCACCATTGTTGGAAATAAAGGTGTTACTCTACCAGAAAAACCTTTGCCTATTCTTCACATATTTCCAAAAATCTTTTTAGTGTGAGAGGGTGCAATATAAATTCTCTTATGAGTTGACATCCCCTCAAGTTGTTGGTCCAAAAAGATTTGCACAAACCTTGGATACATTAAAAATTTGCCAGACATTATCCAAGTTTTTAATCATACTATCAAAAATTAATTTTGAAATGTTGAATTTCTGATTGGTTGCTAAATAGATAATGGCAGATGCCATAGTACTACTAAACTCATTCCATGCAGTAGTCTTTGAATTAGAATTTTCTATTGTGAAATTTTCTCATACCCCATCAATGCAAGTTGTTCAAAAATGGTAGAATTTGGTATACAATCAATACTTTCCACATCGGCTAGTTAAAGATCTCTTCTAACAGATGATTCAGTAATGATTATCTTCTTGCCATCTACTACGGCATGTAACTGTGCTTCCCCATTGATAGTTTTGGCCTTGACAGTAGACCAGAACTGTTCAATGCAAGAAATATGTATAGTAGGATTAATCATTAATGCATACCTTATAGGGTGTGCATTCAAAAAATCCACAATTTGTTCAAACCCATCACTCTCTATGGGTTTAGACAAAAACACGACCATATTATGAGTATCAGCAAACTTTAGAGTCATCATTTGTGCTGGGTTTTAATAATGGATGATAAAATTGAGTTAGGGTTTGCAATTAGAGAGTATATGAGAGAATAAAATCGATTAAATGATTGATTGAAACCCTTAATCGATGTATTTATGAAAAATACCCTCAACAACCCAGTAGTAGTAACTCAGCAGTAGTAAGTTATGCCTAGCAGCATTAACTTTGAGTCACCAACGTTAACTCAAATTTCTTTCCAAACAGCATTCCCATCATCAATCTAACACTTTTCTTTGCTTATCCTGCACAATGTTAATCCAAAAACCAAGAAAACAGAAGCCATAGCAATTTTCACAATTATAACAGTGTTAATTATACCTAGTAGTATTAAGTATAACTAACAGTAGAAACTCAGCAGTATTAAGTATAACTAGCATTACTAATTATACTTAACAACAGAAAATTTTAATGACATGAATAACAGTACTAATTCATACAAAATTCTACAAAAACATAAAGAGATAAAAGACTTTAAAAATTTAGCATTCCAATACTAGCAATCAAATATTGAAATCTACTTACATCAAAAGCTTTTGTAAGCAAATCTGCAACATTCTTGTCAATATGGATTTTGACCATTTGAATCAATTTCTTTTCATTGCAATCTCTAATAAAATGATGTCTGGTCTCTATATGCTTTGTTTTTGAATAAAAAACAGGATTTTTAATTATGCAAATAGTACTATTATTCTCAATAAAGATCTTGGTATGCATAAAATTGTACCCATAATCAAGTAGTTGATTCTGAATCCAAAGCACTTGTCCACAACAACTTGAAGCAGCCACATACTCAGCTTATGTTATGGAATTTGCAACCACTGTCTGTTTCTTGCACTGCCATGATATTAATCTATATCCAAGGAATTGACAACATCCTGTTGTAGACTTCCTATCTAAGCTTGATCTAATATAATCACTATCAGTGTATGCTACCTAATCAAAAGGAGAATCTTTTAGATACCCAAGGCCTAATTTTGGTTGACCTTTTAAGTACCTAAAAATCCTTTTACAACGTAAAGATGTAAAACCTTTGGATTGACTGGGTATCTAGCACATGCACACACTGCAAACATGATGTTAGGTCTTGAAGATGTAAGACACATCAATGAACCAATAATTGAGCTATACATATGAACATCCACTTCTTCACCATCTTCATCCTTGAGCAGAGGCTTTTGAGTTTCAATTGGTGTACTTGCAGTCTTGACTTTTGTAAACATGAATTTCTTTAAAATTTCATCAACATATTTATCTTGACTAATAAATATGCCATCCTTCTTCTGTTGCACTTGTAATCCTAAAAAGAATGTAAGTTCTCCCATAGAACTCAGCTGAAATTTCTCATGTATCAACTTCTCAAATGCAATGCATAGCTCCTTCTTTGTTGAACCAAAGATGATATCATCCACATAAACTTAGACCAGCAAAATATCACCTTTATACCTTTTGATGAATAAGGTCTTGTCAATTTTCCCTCTTTAAAACCCATTGTCCAACAGATATGTTGACAAGGTTTTGTTGGAACTTAAAAGACTTCATGGATTCTTAGAAGTTACTGCTGCTTAGGTACATAATGGAAATTATGCTAAGTGGTTAGTACTG
>BQNB010209876.1:0-10307 GCA_026074375.1 Tanacetum coccineum
TTTCATTCAACAACCGAACCGGTTTTTTATATAATAATATATAATTGATATAATATAAATAAATAACAAAAATTTATAAATTCATATTAATTTTGTGGTTGAAATTATAATATATTTATCTTAACGTTTATATGCGTGTTTTTTGTGTGCGTGTTTTACTTGACAATATATCAATGCGTATGTAAGAATGATCTGTATTTCACTTGCATTTATGTGTGTGTCTCATTTATATGTGTGTCATTGTAGAAATTTAGAATACTTATTAGGCTTAGGTTGACAAAATAAATAGGGGGAAATATTAGCTACAATTTGTTGTAGCTAATTAGCTACAATTCTAGGTTAAAATTATGGGTCTCTGAGTACTGTTTGCGGGTCCCTAAATAATGTTTGCGGGCCCCTGAATGATTCCTGGTGTATTTTTAGTGAGGAATAATAATAATAATAATAATAATAATAATAATAATAATAATAATAATAATAATAATAATAATAATAATAATAATAACCAATAATCTACGCAAAACAAGTTTGTTGATATAAATTGTGCACACCCAAATAAAAATGGTCAAAAACCGAAAAACCAAATCGAAAACGATAATAAAACGAAAAAACCAAACCGCCAAAAACCGAACGGTTTCGGTTTTGGATTTTATAAAAACCAAATATTTCGATTTTAGTCAAAAACCGACCCAAACAAACGTAAATAACAATAAATATGCAAATATAGAGATACATGCTGTTTGATGTTGTATTTTGAACCGGAGACAAGTTATTAGTACCCTAAAATGATTCTAATACCTTTCATGTTTTTTTTTTTTGTTTTTTTAAATATATGTTTCTTTTATTTTTATGATTTCGTTTATATTAAACGGAAAGTGCGGAACAAAAAATATAAAGTTTAACAAGTCAAAAGTATTGCATTGACAAAAAGTACGGACATAAAGTGATAAAAAAAACTGTAGTGTACGGAACAGAGGGTCAAAGGGGGTGGATGTTGTAGATTTTGTACTTTTTGTTGTCCAGAGAGCGTTTACCAAATAACACAACCCTTTGAACAGTCTTGTCCTGTTTGGCTGTTGTACTGATTCCTCGCTAGCTCTTCTTTTGAATAACTTATGTTGTACGGTTTGATATAACTAAATTCCGAAAAAGTGAAATACGGTAATGTGACATATTTTAACACCAAGGGTGTTGGTGATTAATTCTAAGAAGAGGGTGAAGATAATCAATGGTTACCGGATATCACTTAAAGTCGTGTAATCACTTTTCAAAGGAAACTATTCGACGATATTGTCCGGGTTACACGAATATCTCTTTGGGATAAAACCAAGTGTTTATTTTTTAATTAGACACAAATCAAGACTCCTTTCGCCTCTAAGTGTTTATGTTTTTATGTATCTTTCTCATGCAGTTGTTAATCTTTATTGATAGAGATGAATACTCATTCTAGTCAATGGAATTATAAGAATTAATTAGCTCATTAATCTTCTCATAATTGTCCCTCATTATAGCAACTTATAGCAAATAGTGGTTACATAACCAATTAAATGTGGTCATTAATTACAGTATAATTGCCCTTTAATAGGTAAAAGGCGTTAAAAGTTATTTGAGTTCAGTTCGAGTGTATTAGCTCGCTGAAGAGTTTAGCTCACTGAAGAAGCTTATTCTCTGAGTGTGTCATCTGATAAGTTCACTCACTCAAGAGATGAACTTGCTGAAAGATACTACTCCCTGATGTGTCTCGCACTACGAGTTTTAAATTTATAATAAGGATTATCGGGTAAAGCTAAGAACACATTCGGGCAAATATGACCCTATCGTGTGTAGCTAGTTTGGGTGTGGTAAGCTGAGGTCGTTCAATAGGATTTGAGTAATTTCAATTGCGAAGAATCTATGTAATAACAAGTAACACGAAAGTAGTAAAATGGCTGTCGTTTCTTTGTCACAGTCCCAACCCAAATACCATATAAATAGAAAAAAACACGAAAATGAATATGATGCAAATTCAATAGGTGAAGACAACACTTGTTTGGATTAGTTCTTAATATTCGGATTGCTTATTACGAGGATGGTTTTGACAAATCGATTACAATTTAAGAATATGATGGTGACAAATTCTAATCTTTGATTCTAAAGCATAAAACACACACGTATGATCATAAGACAATAAATCAAGCATTAAGCAAAAATCAACCAATTCAAGACTACGTTTATTTAACAATTTGATCCGTGGTAGTTTCACAAAATTGTTAACAATCACACCTAAGTTTCTTTTCAAAATCAAGTTATTTATGAAATGGTCAATACATAAAACAATCATTCATAGACAAATGATTATAAATTTATAACTAGTTGTGTGAAAATCCCTCTTTCGACCTATGAGATGATCAACAACTAATCAAGCTTGATAAATAAATGTCACAAAAACTCAAGCACAAGTGGGTCTCAAATATAGCATGAAATTGATCAAAACCATAATTAAACATAAGCAAGCCTCATATCAAGTGTAAATAAAACTACTCCATGATGATTTCAACGAAATTCAAAATCTCAACAATCAAGGTAATAACAAACATCTTGAAATATAAAAGTATATTACCAATGATGGAATTACAATAAGTAAAGTAAGGGTTTAGAGCAACCCTTTGGCCTCTAATCGACTACAAGCTTCTAAATAACCCGGAAAAACGTCCAACACTTGCTCCGAGTACTTGCACTTCTTGTCACGTTTTTTGCAGAAGGTTTTGGGTCTTTTGGGAGTGGTAAATGGGAATGGTGTATGGGAGATTGGGATAATGGGGATGAGATGGATGATGAAAGGAGATGATTTTGCCTTACCCCAAGGTGTCTATTTATACATGCACAGCCCTTTGGTCATCAGTAATTATATTTGGTCTCCAAGGGTTCTTCATATCAAATAAGGGCTTAAGAACACCCCCCTAAAAAGAACTGGTTATGTAAAACCCTTATCCTATGACAAAAAAATAGGGGAAAGGAAAAATGGAATTAGTTTTCTTCGAAAAAATCAGTTTTTCATAATAGAAATTGTATAAAAGTTGGTTTTTGGGGTGCAAACCACTCTTTTTACACAATTAAAGACACTGGTGTGTAGGTAACAACATGTCTCTATGTGTTCATACTATGGACACCATTTTTTATAAAACAACTAGTTTTTTACACAATTAAAGACACTGGTGTGTAGGTAATAACATGTCTCTATTTGTTTATGTTACAGACACCATTTTATATAAAACAACCGGTCTTGTTTTATGTTAATAATTTTCGGATTACTACGTGTTGCTAAAATATTCTTAACTTTAAAAAAAACAATTAAAACAAACTTGACATATGATTAAAATCATAAGGACTAAACAGTATATACTAAATCAGAATTAGTAGAGTGTTGGATTCTTATACTTATACATTTAGAATGACGGCTAATACATATATAGAGATAGTCTACGTACAAGTCTCTTCGAGCTATGGATATAAGTCCGAGGAAGGCGCTTCATGTCTTGGCATTGAAAACAAGTAAAAGCAAAAAACGCATCTTAAATGCTAATAAAATATTTAATTTTAAACCACGATAATTGCTCAAGAATTTGGACTTTAAATATGATTACTTTTTGTGTAATACCCGTAGTTTTGATACTCCGTATGTTTTTACTTTTTTCTATAGCCTATTAAGTTTTTATACTTTAAATATCATTAAAGTATAAGGACCACAACTGTATAATTAATTTAGAATGTGTAGAGAGATGTTGGGCTTTTTAGACTTTAGATATACATGCCCAAGAGTTTGTTATATATACATTATCATCCAATACAAAGAAAATCAAATTTAGCGAGACAGAAAAAGGTTCATATACGCGGAATGGCAGCAGGAATATAACATAAGTGAAAAAGATTAGTCGATCATTGTATATGTAAGTGTTCCATAAGAACAAAAAGGAGTTCGTGTTTTTTTTGCTTATTCGAGTACGGCTTATTCCAAGTGCTATTCGTGGTTTATTAGACTTATTCGTTTTGCTTATTTATGGTTTTGGGTCACTTGGACTCTCGGCCCAATAAGCCAAGATTAAGCTGTAGTTTATCTTGAGCTTATTCTGTAATATCCGATATTTTTTACAAGTTCTTATTGATTTTGTTATATACAAAAATAATAATAATAATAATGAAACATTAATTGAAGAATTTATATCCATTATTAGTATTTAATTAGTCAATAGAATCTGGGAGTTAGTCAAGTATTTAATTAGTCAATGGGAATTAGTCAAATATGTAACATACATGATATCATTATTAGTGTTTAATTAGTTTACGAAAACTTATTACTGTTTGTTGTGCAATTGTGGATATCTGATCATTACTTGTATGTGTTATTGTTTTGTAAGTATAGTGTACACCCATCAAAAGTAAGAAAATATATTAAATGGACGGTTTCAATATTAAATATTTGTAACCATTAAATAGGCGGTTTAAACATTAAATGTTGACGGTTTCAACTTTGACCTAATGACCATGATTATGATCTTGTAACCACCATGCATTTATGGAGGATGTTATGAGATTATGGTCATAACTCCTTTTGACCATAAGTTACAACTCGATCATCTTAAGGGACACTCCTCACAGAACAAGGTTGGTTTCTTGAACCCTGGAATGATTACAACAGATTCATGCTTTTATGAAAAGTGGGCAACCATAGATTACTTAACTCAATCATTGACGGGTTACGAGTTTTATCTTGCACCGTATCTACAAGGGTACCATATCTTACCATCTTAATTATTATTAAAATATTGTTCATTTGGTTATTGTTTTTTTTCCCTAAAACGTGTACACAAAATGCAGCCGTCATTATGTACTCTTCATAATATGCCTCAAACATGGAACGAGATTTATTTTGAATTCTTCTAAGGGTTCAATCACGGAGAAATGAGCAATGTTTTTATAGGCTCGCATGGACTTGTGGAGTCGTCAAGTTTATCTTAAATATTTAAGTTTCAATTTGTTCTATAAATTTTAATTCGCATTATATTATTTCTTTTTAGGGTCGATGGTGTCTGAAGTGGGAATTCCTTTTGTGAACGGCCAGCCAGGTGACTGGGTGAGTGTGGATATTATGTTCAGTGAAGATGGTATGGCATGACTTCGTCCTGAAAATATCAAAACGAAAAAACTTCTCACGAACATAGTAATGTGCTTGTTTAATCTTGTTGTTCTCTTAACTGCAAAAAATCCTGAACCTTTTAACGCACTCTTTCTAAGTAGCTATAGTACCATTTGTTATATAGGATGGTTATTCTGGTATAGAATGGCTTTGCGGAGGAGGTTGATCTATTTTGTTAAATACCTTGCAAAGCCTACAGATTAGATTACTAGTATAGTGAATGTTTTGCACCAGTGAGTTAAATAGCTTAATAAGCCCAAAAAATGAGCTTGGTTTACCTAGCCAGTTCAGTCTTTGTTTAAGAATGTTTCCAGATGATACTTAATCCCTCGATAAGAACAGGAATATACTTAGAAGATTTAGATTATATAAGATACCTAATCCCTCGGCCGAAGTAGAAATATCAGATTACTTAATATACTTAGTCCCTACATCAGAACACATGTGTAGAAGCTGCCTAAGAAAACTATTGCAGTGGAATCCAATTCTTCCAGAATTCGCTTTAGTATGCATTATGAGGTTGTTCTGTAAGCTTTATAATAGCAAATAGTGCTAACCCAATGTCAACAACGATAAAACTGCATATACATTACTGATGTTTTCATTTTATTAAATTACTTGTAGGTACCGTGGAGTAATGAGCGTCCGTTGGAGAACAAGAGTTGTTTTTTTTTTTTTTTTTTTTTTTTTTTTTTTTTTTTTTTTTTTTTTTTTTTAACGCGATCATTGGCGCCCTGGTTTACATTGTGGCGGAGATTAACCTAGATAATTAATTTGAATTCTGTGTTTTTCTTTATAGTTATATTTTGTTGAATTCTATTGATTTAATTTGATTGAATTTTGTTATTTGACTTTTGTTTAAGCTTAATGAAAGTTGTCTTTATTTACTTTATATTTGTTGATTTTGACATTTTGGTCCATCTAACTCAGTTTATATACTATTTTTTGATTATATTTCTTTATTTGGTGAGTTAAATTTGTTATAATTTTAGAATTTATTAAAGAATTCCAAAAAAAAATATGTTTTATTTTTAAAAAAATAATTAAAAAGACAGGTTTTGAGATAAAAATATATCTTTTTAATCTATATCATGACTGTTGGTTGTGTTATAAAGACATGTTTGGTTGAGAACTAGTTATGGAGGACCTAATTGTAAACTTATCTCGTCGTTTACTACTAGATCGAATTGACTGTAGAAATGTTCGCTTTCAGTCTTTGGCTTGTCCTCTTTGTGATCACTTGCTCGAGGCTTCGTCCCATTTATTCTTCGGTTTGCTCTGTGGCGAAAGATTATTCAGAGTTAATTTTGTAGAGGGTGGATTTGGCATGTTCATCCTTTGAGTGTACGAAGATTGCTCTCTCTGGTTCAAATCTATCCGTTTAGGTTATAGACGAAAGAGATGTTGGAGGCGTGTTTTACTTTTCTTGGTGGATCCTTTGGAACTTCAGGAAACCAATTCCTTTTTTGCGGTCTCCTATTCCCCGGAAAGGATGCTAATTTTCGACAACATTGTTTACGCTCTTTTATGCGTTTTTTTGTTATGTGTTGCTAGATGTATAGAACTTTGAATTGGGTTAGTTTGGAGGACTTCAACACCCTTTTTTGATTCCTTTGTAATTTTTAGCTCCTTGCTAGTGTTTCTATAAAGTCGTCGTTTCAAAACATAAAGGAGACCATTTCTTAAAGAGAGAACCAGTGTCGATTCTTCTTATTGAGACTGGTTGCATAATCGGTTTTTATATGTTTCGATCATGGAGATACCCCCCCCCCCTCGGAGAGTGGTTTCAAAACCACTCTTTATGGGCTATTTTGACCAGTTTCTATGGCGTTTTTTGTAGTAGTGCTTGAAGGTTCCAAAATACGACTATCCAAGAGTAATGGCCGAGCTTGGGCACTAAGTGTCATAAATTTTGACTTTGGAAGTTTAGGTTCATCCAACCGATCGGTTTCAAGGCCATACTGATCGGCTAGAAGAAAACATTTTGACTAGGTCAATCCAGTCGTTCGGTTACGAGGCCATACCGAACGGTTGGATGATTTTGGCAGGAACTCATCGAAAGTTGTAGCTCTTTCTCTCCTCTTTTCGTGGTCGCTTGAATCAAGTAAATCGGAGTTCGTACGCTCAAGTTATGGCCAAAATGGTGGAGGTGTGTCGGGAACAACGAGGCTTCCAATATTCTTCGATTTAGCTTATTTTCTTCTTCGTTTCTTCCTCTTTTTCCGTCTTGTGCAATATCTCGAGTCTTAGGAGCAAAAAATTCATGACTTATTCTTCTCAAATATTCTCCTCGAGACTTGTATTTTTCGAGAATTCTTTGTACATGGACAATTCATCGCTTATTCATCGTTTCTTCGTCTTTTTCTGCATTTTCTTTGTCGTGGCTAACTACAAACATGAAAACATATCTTTGTGCAAATTAGTGGCAAAACATTGTTAGTTTAACCAAATAACATGTACAAAAACCATGTTAACGCGCCTAAAAATATACTCAATTTGAGCGTTATCACTCCCCGATGAGATCCTTCATATCCCACTTACTAAAAAGTAAGAAGCTAAACTCGTCAACTGATGAGACAGTCCGGTTCGTAGTGGTACTCGCTGAAGAGTATACTCATCGAACTTCATGATGCGGAATTTTTTAAAACGCAAAAGTTTTACAACCCTCCTAGGCAGAGTACCTAACCGTTGTAGTGTAGTATAGGCAAGACTCAGGGGTTATTATCGTTCTCTAAGGGAATAGTTTGGGTAGGTTCGAATTGTACGTTACTAGGGTCTAAAGATTGGGGGAAGAGTATTTTTGTATTTTAATGTTTTATGAAAGCAAGTAAAATCTCAGGTTTTAAGGGGGTTTTGATTATTCTAATTAAACTACTCCTAATTATGCAAGAAAAGAAAATATGTGGAAACTCGTATGGTTAAACAAACGTGCTCACCTAATCATGCACTACTCCCTAGTTACTCTCTTTAATTCTATTTCCCGTCACCCTCATTAGTGTAATGTGTAAATATTCCCCTAACTCTACAGTGAGTTGGTCAAGCTCGCATTCTACATGACAACCTAGTCGGACGTTACCTGTCAAACATGCTATCTCCTAATAATTAATCACGCACAATAAATACTTAATTCGGAATCCACCCAAAGGTGATCATCTAATCACATGTATCCTCTAACCTAACCACGTTCCCTTAGATGTCTTTGCTATGATATGAAGATCAATGATGTGTGTTTTACAAGTCTTAAATTTATAATACTAGAAATACCGATTTTTACAAAAACCACAACACTCGGGCAAGTATACCCTTTCGTGTATAGTATAGTTTAGGTAAGTCCAGGTCGTTCCAAGAGAATTGTAGTTTTCACAGTTTGTAATTAAGGTGCTAAGGCTAAGATGATTGTCACTTATCAAATTATCCAAAACGTGCATATAACGAATATTGTAAAGAATGCAATAAAGAGATGATTCAAGTAAAGAATTAAAGTATGATATTTGAATGCAAACATTCACAATCAAGGTGATCACCAGAATATCCAAAGCTATGATATTTGTGAGAAGTTCGCTGCTATTCATGGTTGCTAAAGAAGGCAATAAATTCGCCATCATGGTGCACATAAAGCCCATGCTTCCGAACTTTGCTATCTGGTCCGCATAACCTAGCATTGGATTACTTAAATCCACGGGTAGCTTCATAGCAACAGCTATCACAGTGAGAGAAGCAGCATTCAAAGTGAAGAATTTACAAGGGAACCATAGTTTTCTGTTTTTTAAACCATGTAATAAATCAGCTACCATTGCTAGGATGCAAAACAGAGATGCTACAGCGATGTACATACCAATCCATGGCATAGGTTTGCTGTATTGATCTGTTACTAGTTGCTGTATTGAGTATCCGCAAGAATGAACTTTCATATTAATTTCGAATTGTGATATACAAGGAGATGGTGTATAAAAGGTGTAGGATTTGTTCTCGGAGAGACTTATAATTAAGGAAGGGTTTAGGCAAGGGAGAAGAACATGAATGACATGCAATTTTACAAAATCCAGTTCTTAAAGGTTGTAAGAGTGATGAAATGAAACTTCAAGTAACTTTCCAACAAATTTTGGAAACAAATCATTATAATCAGTCTCGAATGCAATTAGTGACTGCATGCTAACTTATCAGTAATTTAAAAGTCTAATTCGTAATTTTGATATAAAATGAAATTATATACATTAAATATATACACTTTAACATATGTTAAGTGGTCACGTATTAACAATACTTGTATACATACGTATGAATAATTACAGGCAATTAGAGAGTCCTATAAAAGTTTTGTAGATGTCAGCTTCCATGACCATCACTCATGCTAAACACAAAAACATTAAGTTTGATGTAGCCGGCCATTAAGAATTATTGATTTGAATGACTTTAAAAGTAAACAAAGCTCGGATCATAAGGTTGCACAATTGACGAAAAGAAATTTGAAGTGACCTTCATAAGGTCATAGGACGATCGAGGTCCTTGTCACATCCATTTCGATGAAAATAAACGAGATAGAATACTCAGACAAATTTGAAGAAACTACCAAGAAATGCAGACTTCAAAAGCGTGATAGATATTTTTTGGGTATACATGCATGCATTCCTAAGAATAATCTAAAATTCGAAATCAATTCATTAATCTAGAATACTTATTAGGCTTAGGTTGACAAAATAAATAGGGAGAAATATTAGCTACAATTTATTGTAGCTAATTAGCTACAATTCTAGGTTAAAATTATGGGTCTCTGAGTATTGTTTGCAGGTCCCTGAATAACGTTTGCGGGTCCCTGAATAATGTTTGCGGGCCCCTAAATGATTCCTGGTGTATTTTTAATAAGGAATTATAGCCAATTGGCTACAATAATTGTAGCCAAGATATCAATAATAATAATAATAATAATAATAATAATAACCAATAATCTACGCAAAACAAGTTTGTTGATATAAATTGTGCACACCTAAATAAAAATGGTCAAAAACCGAAAAACCAAATCGAAAATGATAATAAAACGAAAAAACCAAACCGCCAAAAACCGAACGGTTTCGGTTTTGGATTTTATAAAAACCAAATATTTCGATTTTAGTCAAAAACCGACCCAAACAAACGT
>BQNB010209877.1:0-10307 GCA_026074375.1 Tanacetum coccineum
TCATATAGAATCTCGCAAGTCACCTACCGCAGAGCTGTTTGATGTTGACTCTGGAAGGATTTCCATTCATCACTGTGAATACGAAAGAGTATCACTCTGAATGTTCTAGCAAAATCACAAGGATAATGGGTAGGACTCTTGCACAAGTTGTGTTCTTGATGATGAATAACAATTGTATATTGGAATTTGTGTCCTATTGAGATTTTTGATTGATCTCGTTGGCTCTAGACATAGTGCACTTTTGCTATTTGGTGATCGGAGGCTGGAGCGGACTGCCACCTTTTTAATATCAACGATCTCGGAATGAGAAAGCCGATAGAAGCATGTTGATCTCCGTGAGAAATGAAACAAACTTATTTTAAGAGAAGCCTGAGTAGCTGGGATGGGTTGTGCATTACATCACTGGGTCTATGATGACTTATCTTCAACACCATAATCATCTTTGTGATTACCGATAGATTATGCATTGACTTGGTTTCTGCCTAAGTTTGTATGGAGGGCTTCTTTCTTTACACCCTTTATCCTTACAACTCTTTTTCATTCTTTAACCCCTTCAATGTTATTCCAACGCGTCCTCATTATCACCACGTTGGGTTTGTTCCGGCGATAACTCATGCCTTGGATAACATTCTTCCCAATCTCACTATACTCCTTTTTTCAATCATACCAAAGGACTTCTATTCTATCTAATGGAGTGTCCCTGGGTAGATCCCTCCGATTCTGGATGGATCATGAAAAAAATACCTAACCTTAACCGCCTTATATCTCCGTAAATCACAACAGTTGGTCGGTCTTTAGGTATTTCCATAATAGCCATAAAACAATGGAAAAAGCAATAAACGTGTTTGAAAAAAAATTATTTATTACACATTAACCTCTAGAATAGAAACCTTAACTTATAAAAAGGATTTCTCGTCAGAAAACGTTTTCACAAATTAGCTTAATTAACTTAAGACTTATATTTAGTTGACTAGACCAAATGTGTCACTCAAATGATCCAGTTACTTATTATATCAAAGCTTATTTTGTTTATCAATTTACGAAAGTGGATTTCTCGACACAGACGATAAAGACCATAGACAAATCTTTAAAACCATATAGATCATAACGGGTCTTTCGACCTATACCGATACGATTATATAATCTAAGTTGATAAGCAAAACCGACAAGATAAGACATAATAGGGTTGCAACATAAGCTTGAGATTAATGAGATCACGATCATACCAAACACTTATTCATTATCATAACTTCACCGAGTAGTCATGAGAGAATTAGCCTCTCATGGCTATGTAGTTCATAACATAACTTGATTCAACAAGAAACTTCATTATTTCAATAAACTAAGATGATATTCTTCTTCGTTCTTGGTTGTTTGATCTTGAATCTTCAAAAGGTTGAGGTTTTTATGGCTTAAGGAGTAAGTTAGAAGAGGTTAGAACATCACATGGTGTGATTAGCGCCAGTATTTAATGACTTCATTTATTTTTCATAGCCAGATGGGAAGTGTGGCGTACAATCATTAAAGTGCGGCGTACTTAGGGAGTTAATGCACTATCTTGACCAGGCCTTTAATTCTTTTGACTTTGAGGAGAAGTGCGGCGCACATGGGGTAAGTGCGGCGTACATTTGCACTTTTCAGCTAGACTATTATCGTTCTGTATCTGATTTCAAAGTTATAAAATTACTCGATCTTTGTTTTAGTTGAGCTTGGGATGTTTTAAAGTGAACCTGGTATTTCATGCTATTAAGTATCGAAAGTTAACGAGAAATGATAAAATATGTATAAATACCGCCACCAAAAACATTTATAATTTAGGCGTTATCAAATCCCTCCACACTTAGCTATTGGTTGCCCTCAAGCAATTAAAGCGAGAAAATAAGATCATTTATCGTGATATGGAGAAAATTTAGATTTTTAGCAAGAGTTTGCATATTGATTAACTTTCCGGGCATAGACATATAACATAGCACCTCACAAGGGAATGTGTTTGATTTTATAATTCACTCGAGCCACTCATATAGGGTTTATATTTTTGTGAAGACACTCAATTTGCACAGACATAATCTAGACAGCTACCTTATGCTTGTACTTGACACGTAAACATGACCCGAAAAGGGCGAACTTTGATACGATGAGGATAATAGCATATACAAATCTTCTCATGGTCTCAAACTTAGAGCCTTTATTTCTTGAACTACGGAGTGTTGTGTGTGTGTGTTTGTGTGTGTGTGTGTGAGTGTGTTGTGTGTGTATATATATATATAATACATATATATATTATGAAATATATATATTTATATATCTTTTGTTTTTCATATAACTCGGCTCGGCACATATGTTCTTCTTTCACTTTGACTTCTTCACTTAGTACTTATCAACTGACTTAGACACTAAAGTGAGTGCATGCAAGAATATGAAACTAGCGGATTAATTTTACCTCATAACAATGTAATCAGCTTGGTCTAGTAAATGATGATCAAGCACAAGTTCTAGAGTTTTTAAATTACCGGCTCACTCAAATATAATTTTCAACCAATACCACTGTTCCAGAAAAGGCGACAAATTAACAATACACACCGTAACGACGGATGAGACCACTTGCAATTGCTACAAACCTTAACTCGAACAGGCTAAAGGCATCAATTATCTTAGGTACCAAAGGTGGATACCCGAATATATTCTAAGGCTTATAATTCTCACAATTTTAGTGGATTAGGTTGTGCTAGTTATGATGTCGATCCGGTTGGATTTGCCTTACTAAGAGCATTTTTTTATTTGAAAGCATATAATATATTAAGATTTTTCGTAAAATATCAGTTGAAAATTTATTTTATTTTTGGCAGGGAAAACATGGAGAGATATGATTAATTTTTCCTATTTGGCTCCCCTCCACACTTAAGTTGAACATTGCCCTCAATGTGATAACTGATAAACTAGAAAATAGGGAAAATTAAGGGAAAACGGAACTTCCCGGGGAATAGAGTTACATAGCTACGAGAGAGCTATCCTTGAGCATACTTCATAATTTTCCAATCTTTAAGCTACATTACCTGAATAAAAGTAAACACACGAAAGCACACAAAAAGAAAATATTTTTGGGGTTTTTTTAGAAAAATAAATAAAGGATACGAGTGAAGTTGTATGGAGGAGGGACTCCTCCACACTTAAGTAAAGCACAGTGATTGCCTATCCACGAGAAGCGCTAATTTAAGAGAGTTTTAGTCAGACTCTTGCTTCTGGAGTTCATGTCTTTCAAGAAAAGAAGGAGCTGACTGCATCCTTTGGTCATTATATTTCTTCTCTTCTTCATGATATAGCTTAAGTCGATGGCCGTTAACAATAAACGTTTTTCCATCTTTTCCATATAGTTCAACATATCCGGATAGATATTGATGTTCACAACTATGAGTCCTAGCCATCGAGGATCCTGGGTTCTTCGGTTGTTTGAATTTATACTTTGAGTGAAAAAGCAGAACCTTGTTTCCATGTTTGAATTCTTTTCTCATTCTTAGTTTTCTATCATGCCAGACTTTGGTTCTTGCCTTGTACAATCGAGAGTTTTTATAGGCTTGGTGTCTAAGTTCATCTAACTCATGTAATTGAAACATTCGTTTTTCACCAGCAGCGATGAGATCAGGATTACAATTCTTCAGGGCCCAGTATGCACGGTGTTTAATTTCAAATGGTAAGTGGCAGTTCTTTCCATATATGAGTTTGTACGGTGTTGTACCAGTTGGTGTTTTGTAAGCAGTGCGAAAAGCCCATAGAGCGTCATCAAGTTTTCTTGACCAAATAGCAGGATTGTCTTTAACAATCTTTTTAAGAATTCTTTTGAGGGCTCTGTTTGTGTTTTCAACTTGACCACTTGTTTGAGGGTGGTATGATGTAGAGAAACGGTGACTAACTCCATATCTTTTCATAGTCTTTTCTATTATCTTGTTACAGAAGCGAGTACCTCGGTCGCTTATTAGAGCTTTAGGCATTCCAAAACGGCAGAATAGTTTCTTCAAGAAAGTGATAACCACTCGAGCATCATTGGTTGGTAAAGCTTGAGCTTCGACTCGTTTAGATACGTAATCGACAGCGATAAGAATGTATTCAAACTTATGTGATTTTGGGAATGGTCCCATAAAGTTAATACCCCATACATCGAAAATTTCACATACTTAAATGTTGGTTAAGGGCATCTCATCATATTTTGAAATATTTCCCGTCTTTTGGCATGCTTCGCAAAGGCGAACTAGAGTATGAGCTTCTTTGATTATGGCTGGCCAGTAAAATCCTGAATCTAGGACCTTTTTAGCGGTTACGTTTGGTTTATAATGTCTACCGGTTGGTCCGTGGTGACACTTATCTAAAATGGTTTGGGTTTTTGGTCTAGATACACAATGTCTGATCATACCGTCAGAACATACTTTGAAAAGATAGGGTTCTTCCCAAAAGTAGTGTTTGAGGTCAGAGAAGAATTTGTTCTTTTGTTGGTACGTCATCCCTTTTGGTATAATATCACCCACTAAATAGTTTGCAAAGTCTGCGAACCATGGTTCATCTCTGGTGTTAATTTCCATAAGGGTTTTTTTAGGAAAGTTGTCGTCAACTTCACTGTCATCACTTGTCTCGTTATTGTCAATTATAAGTGATCGGCAGCAACATTTTTTGTACCTTTTTTATCTTTGATTTCTATATCGAATTCTTGTAGGAGTAGAATCCATCGAATAAGACGGGGTTTTGCGTCTTGTTTCTTAAACAGATGTTTAAGAGCTGAGTGATCAGTGTGAACAATAGTTTTTGATAGTATAAGATAGGATCTAAATTTGTCGAATGCAAAAACTACAGCCATAAGTTCTTTCTCGGTTATGGTGTATTTTTGTTGAGCTGGGTTGAGAGTTTTGCTTGCGAAGTAGATTGGGTGAAAGTTTTTACCATCTTTTTGACCTAAGACAGCTCCAACTGCGAAATCACTTGCATCACACATAAGTTCAAACGGAAGATTCCAGTTTGGGCTTACGATCACAGGAGCACATGTGAGTTTCTCTTTTAATAATTCGAATGCTTTTTGACATTCATCATTGAATTCGAACGGAGTATCTTTTTCAAGCAGCTTAGTTAGAGGTCGGGCAATTTTTGAGAAATCTTTTATAAATCATCGGTAAAAACCGGCATGTCCTAGAAAGCTTCTAACACCTTTGATGTTAGTAGGGGGTAGAAGTTTTGAGATTACGTCGCTTAAAAGGATTAATCCTAAACATTCCTAGGGAAATCACCTTATCATTGTTCACAACTTTTGATTCTCGTAGCGTGGGTACCGAGTTTGAAGTGACTGGTTTTGACAAAGCATGTGTCTTATCGATCTTGGGAAGACCCTTAGATTTTGGAAAAGGAGTTACCGCATGGAGTTTCAATCCAGAAGAAGAAGGTGGTTTTCCCAAAATTTATTGCTTACAAAACTGAGTATTTACACTCGTACCTTTGGTTGTGTCCTTTTGTTCAGAAACCTTATCAAATAATTAAGCTCTTAACTTAGCATTTTCAAAGATCGTGTTATGTAATCTATCTTTCAATGAGTCAATTATTGTTTTGGTTTGATCCCATGTCACTGAGATAGAGTCAAAAGTGTTTTTGTATGTGGTCTTAGATGAGCTTTTCTTTTTCATAAATTTCGAACCTGAACTACTAATTCTACGTTTTCATTTTCTAGTTTCTGAGACAAAGGGCAAGGGTTTAGATACATATGGGAGTATGCTTAACTTTTAACTTTTGATCTCCCAACTGAGCTTGTAACCGGTTCGATCTCTTTTGTTGCATGTTATTATAAGGCTTTATCGTATTAATTTGGTATATTGCATTCTTCACACTATTTTGTACCAATCTTCCAAAGTTTAGTATTATTATTCTATTTGTTAGTTGAACATTTTTCAAATCGTTCTTTTGTACGATCAAGCTCAGTTTGGAGATTTGATGAATCTACAAGAGATGGATTTTGCACAATAGACATAATATCTTGACTGACAACTGCTCTCAAGAGACGCTCGATTTCCAATTCCAAAGCCTTGTGTTTGGCAAGAGATTCATCAGCTTCTTTTGCAAGAGATTTGAAGTCTCAAACAAATTCGGCTGCTTCTTTCAGAAATTGTATTTCAAAATTTTGCAATCTAGCATCAACTTGGTTGATGATAGGGAAAATTTCATCCTTTACAATTTTTGTGAATCTCTTGGTGAACAGAAGACGACCAATTGTGTATATCCAAAGTCATTTTTTGTTTGACAACACGTTGAAGAGTCACAATGGTGCTTTTTACCTCATTTAGAAATTTTTGTGCAACACTTGGTGTAGTATCATCCGAAAATTCTTCATTTGGTATTGAAAATGATTTAGAAACATTGGCCGTTTTGGAAGTATTTGAAAAATACACCTCTTCTCGTGACTTGGCCGTTTGAGAAATAAAAACCCCCGAAAGATGATTAATCTTTGTATAGTTTGCCGATTTTATTTCTTTGTTCAATTGTTTCATTTTTAAGAGACTCTCTTGAGCAAGTTGCAGTGTCTTCTCCGAATCATGCACAACAGGAGGATCATGCTTTTCTAATAGAATTTTGCCATCATACAAACTCTGTTGTTTCTACTGAGCTTGCTTAAGATAAAAAGGATTTTGATAACCCAAAGCCATTTTCTGTTCGGTGTGGTAAAACAAGTCTGGCTTAGGTGAAAGCATGTGCATCGTTTGAATCGATTGACCCGTTTTAACCAAAATATTATCTAATTCCTTTATCTTATTCTCAAGTTGAATTTGTTTATCAAGAAGCTCGTCTTCTTGTACTTTGAAATCAGACTCTAACTTTTTCTTTTCTTCAAGAAGAGAAGAAACAGTTGATTTTTCTTTTGAAAGAAAAAAAAAAAAAAAAAAAAAAACAAAAAAAAAACACCACACAACAAAAAAAAAACTGTTTATTTAGATTTGCAATTTCCTCATTCAAAGTCGTTATTTGTTTACCAGAACTTAAGTAAAGTGCATTTATCTTTTTAGTAAGACATTGTTCTTGATAAACAGACTTTTAATAACATCTTTCAAGTTTGTCATACTTTTCTTAATTTTTATATCTAGCAGGCTTAGTGGTCAAATCAGCATTTGTTTCTTTCATTTTGCGATTGACCGAGTTGACCTTTTCAACTTCAATTGCCAAATTATTATATAATGATTCAAAATAAGCACGTGTTTCCTCAATAGTCACAGGATCTACTGTTCCCTCCTCTTGTTCTACACTAGTGACTTCAAAAATAACATTACTATCATTCTGTTGTACTTGGTGTGGTTCGGTAATAGGCTCGAGTAGCTAAGTATACTGCTCCTCTTGAGTGAACATATTGAATATATCATTATTATAGCAATTGTCATAATGTGTAAAAAAGGGCTCAGCAGAATCCGTTGAATCATGAGATGGGAGCCTTGTCAGTCTGAGTACCGATGTGATGCTTGGCTGCAAATTAGCATCAAAATGAAGTTTGCATGACTTCCTTATTAATCTCATTCATGATCGAGTAACCCATCAAAGCAAACACTTCAACTGGGAGTTTGGATTCCTGCTTCTTCCTTTTGAGCAATCAACAATGAGTCTGAAGATAAGCAGCATCCTTTCTCCTTAGTCTAACTGTGTAGTTCCTAGCAAGATGACCTAATCCTTTACAATTGTAACACCTTGTCTGATTACCATTATTCCCAATAGCATTACCCTCAGCCCGTGCTACTATAACATTACTTATTCCATTGGATTTTGATTAGTATTTCCCCGGAACAACAATTAGCCCATTCTGATTTCCAACATTTTGAACACCCGGATTCTGAACTGCATTCTGAACAACTTGATTCTCGACATTTTCTGTACTATTATTATACACATCTGATTCCCAATATTTGCCCTAGCTTATGTATAAACTGATTCTACATTTCTACCAACCATCTGCGTTATGTCTTGTCTTGACCCACTTCATACCTGGTGAGCAAATCTGCCTATTACGAGGGTTTGATGAAATTCTTGGTTGTTGTTGGTTGGTGGTGAGTAGTTTACGTTTGAAATGCTAGCCATTAGAACAAGTGCATGTTCATTGGGTTGTGGATTCTTGTAATGTCTTTGGGATTTGGGCATAGTTGTTGCATGTAGTTCTGGTTAAATGCTGGTCTATGGGTTATAGTTGTTGTGATGGTTGTGGGTGTTGATGTGTTCCAGATGTAGATGCTTGCTGCAATGTATCCTCTGAAGTGCAGTTCACTTTTACTCTCTCAGTTTCTTCATAAGCATCTACAGCATCCATGAACTCAAATTTCTGTTGAGTGCTTTGGATCCCTACTTCTTCCTTTAGAGCAATCTGCAGCTGTTGCTGAAGATAAGCAGCATCCCGTTTCCTTGGCTTTACTGTGTAGTTGATGGCATAATGACCCTCTCCTCGACAGTGATAATACCTTATCGGATTACCATTAATACCATTACCATTACCCTCAGCCGGTGCTGTTTCAACATTACCATTTACTGATTTGCAATTTCTAAAACAACACTAAGCCCCTTCATATTTTCAACAATCTGAATACCCGGATTCTGAACTGCATTATGTCTCACCTGATTTCCAACATTGTCATCAACCATTTGCATCTTGATTTCTTGGCTCGTGTTCATACCCGGTTGAGCAATCTGACTATTGCGGGGGATTAATGAACTTCTTTAGTTGTTGTTTGTTGGTATGGTATTGACTTTAAATGCTTTAGCCAATAAAACAAGTGCAGTGTTCATTGCAGTTGTGGGATCTGAACTGTCTTCGGGATTTTGCATTGGTTGTGGCTTGTAGTTCGTGTTGAATGAAGGTTGTTGGACAAAGTTGTTGTTGGGTTGTGGATGTTGTATGTAGGTAATATGTGATGATTGATCTGGGTGAAACGGTGTCTGAGTGTTTGCCATTAATGCCAAAGGATCATGTGTGTTTGCAAGTCGTTGCGCTCTAAAAGCATTGATGTCTTGTTGAGTCGACATTGCAAAAGTGATGTGAAATGATAAACAAGTATCTTTAGATGGTAAAGTGATTGTTGTTGTGGATTAAAACCAATTGACGTTCACGGGATTTTACAAATCTTAGATTTAAACCGAGAAACGAATTGAATCTTTCGCGGGATTTTACAAAATCAAGAAGAAACCATGAAACAATAATTAATTGTGGTTGAAATCGTTGTTGAAATTGAAGCACGTGAGCTTTTGTAACAATTATTGAGCTTAAAAGGACTCACGGCGAAATTTGGTTCACTTTGGAGGGCTAACGGTTGAATTATAGCTTATAAGGACTAACGGTGCAAAGGATTATTAACATTAAGGGTTAATAAACAAGGAAACGACTTGTTGTGAATTAGTCTAGAACTCCAGGGGCTGCATATGAATATTTCCAATTTTGTTTAATAATTGCAACAAATTCCCTCCCTTTTTTATCATTTACGTTTGAAAAACTTATAACAAAACCGAATGTAAATTGATCTCGCAGAATGGAGCGGTTATCGTCGGTGAAAGCCGAATATACCACGATGATCGAAAGAGGATCACGATTCCAATGGTAGTAGTTATAATTCCCGTAGTTAAACGACACTCGAAACCGAAAAATCCAAAATAGCTTAAAACGTGTATGGTTTGTTTCCGTTGATTTGGTATATCGTTTTCTACTTAACTTGTACAATAGATCAGTTGTTGTTCAGTTTAGTAGTTCGGCTTGTACTAGACGTTGAGTTGATCGGTTATCCCACAAAGTCAATAGATCGGTTTTTGAATACTTTGGATTAGATCGGTGCTTTGCTAGAATGACTAGTTCGGTGCAATTAGATTGACAAACTAGTTCGATGGATGAAGGTTGAACTAGATCGGTTGATGAAGGTTGAACTCGTTCGGTTGATGAAGAATTGCTAGTTCGGTGTCCTTCACAAAAAACCAAAACTCGTATTAGACCTTGCGTTTGTCTTTACTTCTTGCTTGTCTTCAACCCGAGAGTGCCAACAAAACCTTATCGTCCTTTCTTGTCTTGAGCACAACCAACAAAACGAGTCTTCCTTGATTCCTTAAATGGTGGATTTTGGTCTCCTTTCTTGTTCAACCGAAATAAGCTTTACAAATAAGCTTCTACAATAAGCTCTTAAATGAACTTGAGAAAAACCAATGTTTTGAAAACCGGGTTTTGAATCGAGTCACCGGGTTACCAGTTCAACCGGTTGGACCGCCGGGTCAACCCGGTTTTCCAATATATATATATATATTCAATAATTAGAAAGAAAGTATGTATA
>BQNB010209879.1:0-10307 GCA_026074375.1 Tanacetum coccineum
TCACACTTTTTTGGTGTAGCCAAATCCACTTTGTGTTCTAGTGTAATGATTAAGAACAAGAACTTTCATGAAGCTTCCAATGCTGATGATGTCTTCTGTGGCCTTTGAATTCAAGTCTTTACTCTAACACGAATCATCTTTGTAGTACCTTGTAGGAGAAATACTGTAATAGGCATGAACTAAGTAACCCATACACTTTTGGTTAAGAAGAAGCTTCTGAATTAGGTTCCCTCTAATTCATGCCACATATTCTTCATTTGAAGCTTTAATAGCTTCCCCCTAAATCAAAAATCTTCTTCTTAAGCACTTTCAATGCTTTATGAGAAGCTTAGAATGATTAAGTGCACAGCGAAATTAGTAGGATACCCACATCAAATGTAACTGCTTCTTTAATAATAAGCATAGTAATTGTCCGTTCGGGGGATCACCAAATAGATTAGCAACGTATCTTCTCAAGTTTGGATAATTCTTCTTACATTTCTTCCCACTGGAAGCTCAAGTAATGCATACCAAAAGTATCAAGAGATATCTTCCCCCATGAATTGAAGAGATGCAACCAGTCTCATTGTATGAAGCCCAAAAACCCAAAGTACACACTCTATCCTATTCATGAAATCGAAGTCGTAGCATATAGTAACTTATGCGCCGTAAAGTGCGCATCCTCCTTTAGGATAATGATGATATTTCTTGTAACACCCAAGTCAACTAATTCCCGGATGTAGACAATTAAACCATCCAAGTAGTCAAAATGATAACACCAAAGTCAACTAAGTCCTGGATGAACACATTTCTTCCTACAGGATATTGACTATCTAGAGGAATCATCATACCATTGTGTACCTCTTTTATCATCAGAAATGTTTTTACATTCCTTCCCCCATTGTTGCTGGAATAATTCACCAAATGCCACGAGTTTAAAGCCACTGTTTTTCTTGCGGTATGTATTTGTCTTCCCGAATGACCTTAAACTAAGAAGAAGGTATGAAGTTCATAAACATGACTCATTGGCGTTCAGATTGTATGTCTCCTTCCTCCTTGTTGGTTTTGATACCTCAGAATCAGCAAAACATTATACGCACATATACTTGAAATCTTGTGAGAAGAATAAATTAGCTCACATCTATCCCGTAAGAATCAACTGCTGATCAATCTCTATCATAAACTCTCTTGGACTATCTTTACCAACCCCGTGTAGGTTTGGGGTAAAAAAAGTGACCACTGGATGGAGTAACCGATATACCAAAATCTTGAAAACTGAAGTAGAATTCCTTGTTCTTGTGACTTAAGCTTGCACTAATGTTGGAAGAATGGTGTAGAGAATTGTGCTCTAAGCATAATCCTTACGTACACTATACTCTTAACTTAAGAGGAATAAGAAGTACTCAACACCTCTTGAAAACCTATCACATTGGTCTTCTGGTGTGTGACCACTGTAGTACTACAGCGTAACTCCTTTAAGTGATAGTTATCTAGGTCTTCAACCATCTCCCTCTCCAACCCCGACTTCTGGAAAACTAGTAAACCAGTCTTCATCTTAACCCTTTGGCCGAGCAATTATCATTGTAGGTCATGCATAAACCAACCCAACTTCAAGATAAAATAAGTATACGCCCTTGTGAAATCAAACTTCAACCTCAAATAAGTGATATAAAATCAACTTCGTAGTCACTTAAAAATCTTCATACCAAATCTAGCCATTATCATTTTAGTTCCATGATTCATTATAAAAATCGATCCCGATCTTGTCACTTCAAAATTGTCACTTTGTCACATTTATACCCGAATATAACCATGCATCACCAAAAGTTTAGCTCATAAATCCACTATATATCAAAATTTTACCATAATAAATACATTTTTGGCTAAATGATTTTGAGTAAACTTTGTGATGCCCAACCAAAAAATAATAATCCAAGCCAATGCCATTATTGGCAATAACCCAATTTTCCTTAAATAACAAATTAAAATTGGACTTTTGTGTATCAGTTCCCTATCATTCGATTATCAGTTTTTCAATCTTTGAAAGGGCTATTTATCTTCCATATCACCACATAAGCCCAATATAACTTTTGTGTTATAATTCGTCCCATCATTTGTTAAAATAACAATACCAAGTCTTTACACACTATAACACCTCCTTATAATTAGGGGACACCTAACCTTAATCTCATTTTCAATTCAAGCAATCATCAAACTCCTTCTCCCACAGAATACCAAAACGTGGCCATTACAAATATCAAAAGATCTAATCTCATAATCTATTGTTTCTTTGCTTATAATTAGTACGACAAACACCAATTACCCTTTCATTCGACCTTATTGTCTTCTACTGCTCGAAGCTTACCAAGAACCACAAAGTCATGACTTCAAAATATTGTATAATAGGTTATATTGAGTTGTTCTCAAATTGAAACAAAAGAAGAATGAAACATGTTAGATATTAGAAAAAGAATTGTCACCCCGTGTCTTTAACAGATTATTATAGCTCGTAGTTAAATCTTTTTGCTTTTCTCTAGTTTAATGTATAACTTTTCGGTAATGGGCGAGTTTAAACCCACGGTGTAAGCCCACTACCAAGGCCATTAGGCCAGTTTTGTATGCTACTATATAAGCCTCTTCCATGCCTTGGAAGAGGTGGTTAGTCATTTCATTATACAAGTTCCATTTTCTCTCTCTAGAAAGTTTTCTCTCCTACTTTCTCTCTCTAGACTTGGCTAATCCATCTATCTTCCATTGTGTTATGATTTCCAATATCTACAATTTGGTATCAGAGCTCATGGGATGATTAGATCGTTTGCATGTGCGTTTTAGTGCTTGGTTTAGATCTAAAGTTGAGTTTTAGGAGGTTTTAGCTCTTGTTCTTGAGTTTCATTGATTTTCACGTTTCTTGTGTTAAAATACATGTTCTTGTAGTTGCTATAGCCTTCTAGTACTCATTGGTGCAAAAGAAACCAAGTCAAAACGTTCAAAAGGGTGATTTTAGGTGTTTTAAGGTGTAAAAGTTCATATTTCTTCGCAGCAGTTTGGTATTCTGTGTTGTGTTGTTCGTAGCGGTTTCGTGTACTATTATGGCGGTTTGTCAGGAAAGTACAATGTTCTGGCGGTTTTTTAGATCGTACACTGTGCTAGCGGTTTGTTGTTTCTGACAGCGGTTTGTCTTATTAGGCAGAGGTTTGTCAGTAGCGGTTTGTCCTCTAGTGTAGCGGTTTTCTAGTAGCGGTTTGGCAGATTAACTTAGTAGCGGTTTACCACTAGTAGCGGTTTATAGATAGCGGTTTGTTACAGGTTTTTGAAGATTTTTCTCATAGAAATTTGGGAAATAAACCTCTGGCTATTTGTCTTCGTGGTAGCGGTTTAGTAAAATTTCTTTATAGCGGTTTGACAGTAGCGGTTTGAGGACTAATCCAGCGGTTTGGTACACTGTTTGGAATTTAGACTATTTTTCAAACATGACAAATGTAACAAACTCAAACAACAAAACACTTAAATAAACATCACCACTTTTAACATACAATCTCTAATCATTGTTCGATCAACTTAAATCATTTCATAATCAATTAAGATGGGCTAATCCTTTCAGAAGATATCCAATGTGTTGGTTTTCTATACCTGACCACCTTGCTTGAAAGGGACTGATCCTTTGCTCATGGCAACAATGTATTTCGATTGTGATTGTCAGGTTAAAGAGAATGGGGTGAACAGTCTGAAGCGATTGATTGAAGGACCTTTTCAGTTAGGAACTTATTAGAGGACCGAATTGCTGAAGGGACTAGAAGGTGCCCAACAATTAGGTCCCAAATGAGCTCTAGTCTATTCGGACCTTTTCACTGGGATAATAAGGATATGTATAATGCTGACATTCGGGCAAACAAAATCCTACTTCAAGGGTTTACCAAAGACATTATACTTCATCTAATACTACACTAACAGCCTAAAGACATTTGGGATAATGGTAAAGATGCTCTGTAGGTTCAAACTGATGAAAGATGGACAGAGAACTCCAACAGTATGATGACTTTGAACAATTCTGTAGAAACAAAGAGAAAACCATTCACGAAGTATTCTGTTTGGTTTTCCAAAAGCTCTCAACGACATTGCAGGAACATTACTATGACCATGTCCAGAATGCAGATGAACTCAATGTTTGTTAATATCATGGTTACCTGGAAAGGAGGTATTTTGTTAAAAAGCGTTGAAATGAACAGAGGTTTGAGGGACTCCAACTATGATCAGCTGTTGCTTATTGAAGAACACACGAGGCTCGATAATGAGAAAAACATGATGTTGTCGATTCACTCAACACACTATTGACCCTCGAACTTTTGGAAAATTGTCTAATGTTTCCCACAATAGACAATACTACTACAATCATCTACACTCTCCATCCTCACATCTTCAACACACTTTTATTGACAACACTCAACTTAACTCAGGGACTCTCTTCAACGGACACACTTATTTGAGAAACTTAATCCAACTCACTTGCCTACTTACCACCAATCATACACAAATACTACCTCAAATAAACAAATCAATGAGGACTTCATCTAAATATAAGAAAACCAAACCTACAGTTCAAGATGGCAGGGTTGTTGTTTAGAATGTTCAGGGTCGACAAAATAGAGGTCAAGGGAACAATGCATGAGGTGCAGGTGCAGCTGGTTATGGGGGAGCTCAGAACAGAGTTAGGAATGCAAATCCAGGTTAAGCAAGGCAGGATTATGTGTTATCACTGCATCGGTATAGGCCATTTTGCAAGGAATGCACTCAGCCCAGCAACCACAGACAACTTAGGGAATACTTCCAAAGACAGATGTTGCTGATGCAAGCTCAGGAGAATGGGGTTAGCATTGGTGAAAGAGAAATTGCTATATTATGCACAGATTGGACAATAACTACTGTTGATGCAGATGTGGATGAGCAACCACTTCAGGACTTATCACTCAATGTGGATAATGTGTTTCAAGCTGATGACTGTGATGCTTTTGATTCTGTTGTTGAGGAGGCTCCTGCTGCACAGAGCATGTTCATGGCAAATCTATCATCCGTAGATCCTGTTTATGATGAAGCCAATCTGTCTTATGATTTAGACATTCTATCTAAGGTACATGATAATGATCACTATCAGGATGCTGTTTGTGAACATCATGAAGTACACGAGATGCATGACGATGTACAACCAAACTACGGTGTCGACTCACATACTGATTATTCATGTGTTAAATTTAATATGTTCTATTGATCAGTATGTAAAGGACAATGCAGTGCTAGTTGTACAAAGTAATGTATCTTCTGTACCAAATGATGCATGCATGATGATACTTAATGATATATATGAACTGTCTGCCTAATGTATCTCTGTGACCACACATAACAATGTAGTTGATAATTCATTGACTGCTGAACTTGCGACATATAAGGAACAAATTGAACTGTATGAAAGACGGGCTAAGTTTAAATTAACAGAAAGAGAACAAAAGATTAATGAACAATTAAGGATAGTTATCGCTGGATAGTTTTAATCGTAAGGAGAAAATTTGAAAGGGAACTTCATTCTGTAAAAACTGCAACTACCTTCTACCTTAACCACAACAAGTTCAATGGTAGAAAGAAGTTACGTCTTGAAAAAGGATTTTAAATGGAAGAAAATAAAATACCTTAAAGAATTTTGTAGACATGGAAATCTTTAAAGTAAAGGTCGAGGATAAATTTATACAAACCAGACTGTCTCTTTAAACAGTCACACTTGTTGTTGTTAAAAACCAAAGCCTATTATGATGAAACATATAAGGTAGCTATTGGCTACAAAAGAACCCCCCTTTATGCCTCACCCGTACAAAGCATGTAACACTGTCTAATAAATAAGTCATGAAATTTTCAAAACCATCAATGTCCCGGACCATAGTGCACACTAAGAGGATACCTTGAGATAGTTAAATCACTAGGAAGAAAATGAATGACAAAATGAAAGACCCAGAGTGTGTGAAAAAAAAAGTTAAGAATGCACCACATGATTACTCGAAAGAGAAATATTTAGCGACCTTCACACCACAAAAACAGTTGACCCCCGAGCAGATATTTTGGTCCAAGGATCTCATCAAGATGAAAGCAGAAGCTCTCAAAGAGCAGACCATAACTTCACGACCAATCAAAGCATTGACGATACTTCAAATACACCTACAACGCTTGTCCCCAAGATGCTTCCAACAAAAAGTCAAGTGAAAATTAATATTTTTGCACTTATACAACTTTTTTTAAAATTAAAAAAACCTTTAAAAAGAGAATTACACCAACGGGGCTCACTGAAGAGGAAAGGGGTTTTGAACAAACCAAGGAATGTTATCTCACCGAGGTCATTCCATTTTTCAAAACACTTAAAGAACATTTTAAGGGGTATTCAAAAGGCTCTACTAAGGAAAATCAAGAAAAATGAAAGAAATTTTTGAAGAGTTGGAAGCTGAGGTTGACCAAAATGTTGTAAATAGGAAGCATGATGAGATTGAGCGAAAAAATCTCCTCATTGCATGATAATTTAATTGCCGATTCCTTGTCCAAAGAAGTGTTTTATATTGCAACGAATTATGAGCTTACTCTATCTAGATTTACTGAAATGCATGCTGCCTATACTGTTGTTCAAGCACGTTGTCTGGAACTTGAAACCGAGCTTTCTAAATTACTTAATAAGGTTCAAAAGGATGATCATACTGAATTAGTAAAACGTACTTTCCATTCTCGAGGTAAATCACCGTAAAATCTGCCTGTTATAAATATCCAAAAACCTTAAAGAAAGTTTTTGGAAACAACACATCTTCACCCACTCGAGATGCACCTGAGTTTGACTCGGTTTTTGTAATTGAAAAAATGAAAGCTTCCATTCAAGGAAAAGACAACGCCATCAAAAAATTAAGAATGCAAATCTCTCAATTTCAGAGCACCCGAAGTGAAGTGGGACCGTACTCTTGATTTTAGGGCCTTAGATTTTCAGATTACTCAATTAACTGACTAAGTCACAGTTCTCCAAGAACAAAATGAGCTTTTTAGGACTGATAATGCAAAAATTAAGCAGCATTACAAGGAATTATATGATTCTTTTAAGATCACGCGTGCCAAACATATCGAACAAACAACTGCCTTGTTAACTAAAAATAAGAATCTGAAAGCCCAAATACATGAAAATCTAAAATGCATCACTATGGATTCTGTAAAACCAAGAGTTCTTGCCACTGGTAGGTATGCGATAGACGTTGAACCAATTCCCTGTCGCAATAGGAACAATATGGAAGTGCATCTTGATTACCTCAAACACCTTAAGGATAGTGTGGAAACCCTTCACGAGATCGTAGAGGAAGCTAAGGTTAAAAGACCATTAGATAGCTCACTTGCATTTGCTTGACTTTACACTAAACACTCTCAGGAACTGTTAGAATATGTGATTGACACTTGTCCGAAAGACTTCTATCCACTAGATAAAAAGCATGCTGATACCCCTTTAACTAGGAAAAAGCAAGTTACTTTTGAGGACCATTGTGAAACATCAAATAGTAACACACACAAACATGTAGAGCAACTGAACATTCAGAAGACTAATGTCCATGTGCCTCCTTTTATAGGAGTAAACAGTTGCACTGATGCTAGCGGATCACAGCCTAAGAGCAATACCAAGAAAAATAGGATCTTACCGGCTAAGAGTGTCAACAAGAAGAATGTAGAAGAACACCCTAGGACCAATAAGTCTAGTTTGAAAACCACGAATCGTGTTGATTCTAGTATTAGCTCTAAGTGTACTGTAATTAATTCAAATTCTCGCTCTGTTTGCAACACATGTAACAAATGCTTTATTTAGGCAAATCATGATATGTGTGTGGTTAATTATTTAAATTATGTGAATGCATCTCCCTTTGTTAAAAATGTTGTGCGTAAAGTTCAGCAAGTCTGGAAACCTAAGCAAGTCAAGCAAGTCTGGAAACCAACAGGCAAAATACTTACCAATGTAGGTTATCAATGGATGCCCACGGGAAGGACATTCACTTTAGGAGAACAGTGCCCTTTAACTAGGCTTACTAAATCTAAAGTTGTGCCTGCTAAGCAAACGAAAAATGTTAGTACTAGTAAAACTGTGATAACTAAGAAATTAAGTAACACATTTTAGAAACCATTAACTAGAAACCAACGTAGAAAACCAACCGTACCAGGCAGTTCCTGATAGCATTCCCACTCCACCTGAGAGTAAGGAAATTGCTTATCCTAACCAACTAGAACCCAACTCGGGACAGTTAGATTCGAGAGTGACCACTTTGGTGCTATTATGGGTTATGGAGATTGTGTGATTGGTGACAGTGTAATCTCCAGGGTATACTATATGGAAGGAATAGGACACAATCTGTTCTCTGTTGGATAATTTTGTGAATCTGATATGAAAGTTGCATTCAGAAAACATTCATGTTATGTTCGAGATACAGATGGTGTTCAATTAATTAAAGGTTCTCGCGGTTCTAATTTGTACACTATCTCAGTTGAAGACATGATGAAGTCCTCTCCCATTTGCCTATTGTCTAAGGCATCCAAGAACAAATCATGGTTATGGCATCGTTGTTTAAACCACTTGAACTTCGATACCATTAATGACCTTGCAAAAAAGGACTTAGTCAGAGGTTTACCTAGATTGAAGTTTAAGAAATATCATCTTTGCTCTGCATGTCAACTAGGAAAGAGCAAAAAGCATACCCACAAACCCAAAACCAAAAACACCAACTTGGAAGTTCTTAATACCCCAAAGGCCGTCATCAAATTTCTGAAGCAAATACAAGTCGATCTCAACAAAACTATTATATACATCCGTATTGATAATCTTTTAGACTATTCTTACTATATATTTGATATTTTATTATATTATATATATATTTTAAGGTGTAGTCAGAGCGGATCAGACTCCATAGCAGAACGGCGTTGTCGAAAGACGGAACCTACTCTTGTAGAGGCCGCTAGGATAATGCTGATATTTTCCAAGGCTCCGATGTGTCTATGGGCAGAAGCTGTGGCTACTGCTTGTTACACCCAAAACCGATCCCTCATTCACACTCTTCATAACAAAACCCCATATGAGCTGGTGCATGATAAGAAGCCTAATCTTACCTTTTTCCGTGTCTTTGGTGCTCTTTGTTACCCTACAAATGACAGCGAAGATCTTGGAAAATTACAACCAACAGCTGATATTGGAATATTCGTTGGTTATGCACCTAGCAGGAAAGGGTATAGAATTTACAACAAAAGAACCCGACAAATTATGGAAACTATTCACGTTCAATTCGATGAGCTGACTGAGCAAATGGCTCATGTGCAACTCAGTACAAGACTCGCTCCTTCATTTCTGATGCCTGGACAGATAAGTTCAAGGCTCGTACCAAATCTGGTTCCTGCAGCACCTTATGTTCCTCCCACAAATAAAGAACTGGAGATTTTATTCTAACCAATGTTCGATGAATACGTAGAACCTACTTATGTTGAAAGACCAGTCTCTCCTGCTCCAGCAGTTTCGGTTTCAGTCACTTCAGCCGGTATACCTTCATCTACTACCATTGATCAAGATGCACCTTCTCCAAGTCATTCACCGTCATCTTCGGCATTACAATCTCTAAGTTTACATCAAGGCGTTACAGCTAAATCTACTCTCATGGAAGACAATCCTTTTCCTCTTGTTGATAATGATCCCTTCATAAACGTATTTGCTCCGGAACCTAGTTCTGAAGCATCATCATCCGGGGATCTTAGTTCAGCAGAATCTTCGTATGTCACTCAAACACTTCATCATCTCGGGAAATGGAGCAAATACCACCCGCTGGATAACATTATTGGCAATCCATCTCGTCCGGTATCCACCAGAAAACAACTTGCAACCGATGCCTTGTGGTGCTTGTATAACTCTGTACTGTCAAAAGTTGAACCAAAGAACTTCAAATTTACAATAACTGAAGATTGCTGGTTTCAAGCTATGTAAGATGAGATTCATGAATTTGATCGACTTCAAGTATGGGAATTAGTACCTCAACCAGACTGTGTCATGATTATTGCTCTCAAATGGATTTACAAAGTTAAACTTGATGAGTACGGTGATGTTCTGAAGAATAAGGCTAGGTTGGTGGCCAATGGATATCGACAAGAGGAGGGTATTGATTTCGAGGAATCATTTGCACCGGTTGCACGTATCGAGGCTATTCGTATCTTCATCGTCAATGCCGCCAGTAAAAACATGACTATCTATCAAATGGATGTCAAGATAGCAAATCCTTAATGGCGAGTTGAAAGAAGAA
>BQNB010209880.1:0-10307 GCA_026074375.1 Tanacetum coccineum
TCCCCCACCGCCGACCACCCCTCACCGCCGGCCGCCGCCGCCGGCCACCATGTCGCCGCCGCCGGAAAAGTTTTCCGGCGAGCGTTCCGGCCGAAACCAAAAGTGTTTCTCTTCGCCCGAACTACCCGTTCATCATACTCACTCTCCTCCACTAGCCTTTTTCTCCCCTCCGGCTGTCTCAGCCGTCATCACCATCATCGTCATCATCATACACGCCACCAACCACCGTGACCACCACCCAAGGGTGCATCCGGTTTGGTTCTTAACCCGAACAGGGTGTGTCGGGTTTATTAATAGCACCAGCAGGTGCGTTTGGTTCGTATTTATGACCAACAAGGGCAGCAGTTGGTTTTGCATCACCAACAAGAGGGTGCGTCCGGGTTGGGTTAAACACAAAAGGCAGCGGGTGGGTTGTGTTTTCCTCGAGCAGGGTGCGTTCGATTTTATAAGAAACCCGAAAAGGGTGTTGTTTCGGTGGTAAACCACCAGGTAGGGTGCGTTTGGTTTCGGTTATAAAAACCACACCGGGGAGGGGCATTTGGTTTATTGTTATCATAAATTTAGGGTGCGTTTGGCATGCCAAGGGCGTGTTTGTTTCGGCAGCCACCATGACCCACAAGGGTGCGTGGGGTGTCGGGTCAAACCGCCACTATAGGGTGTGTCGGGTTTGGCTGTCGAAACAGCCGGGAAGGGTTGTTTCGGGTTGTTAATGTCATTAGGGTGCGTTTGGTTAACGAAACAGCAATAGGGGTGTCTGTTTTATTGTTTATAACAGATTAGGGGCGTTTGGTAATTTCATCAGATTAGGGTAGCGTTTGGTTGTGGGTTTAACGGCCGAATGGGCTGTCTGGGATAGCGGACACAAAATAGGGTGTGTTTGGTATAGTGGCAGCAATAGGGGTGTTTGGTTTTGGCTGAAAACGCCATACAAGACGTGTTTGGGTGAGCAGAAAACCAATAAGGGCGCGTTTGGGTTAACACAAATCGGTAAATAAATACATTGTAAGATCAATAAATATATAGTGAAAACTTTTATAAATATAAAAGTTTAATACCTAGTGGTGGTTTAAAATGGTTAAATAAATATTATATATATTATTTTGTTAAGTTGAAATATAATAACATATATATTATATCTAGAAAGCGCGGGCATTTGAAATATTGAAAAACGAATGATTGCAACATATATTGATTAAGGGAAAACGTAGAGTTTTGCGAAAAACGGAAAACGTTATATAAACGGGAAAGTCATGAAGAAATTTTATATAAATTTCTATATTTATTAATGGTTCACTAAAACTGCTATCATTTTAGAAACCGATAAAGGAACTAAGTTATATTTTAAAGATATACTAAAATATAACTGTATAATAACCTGACAACGAACGAAAACTATACTTTTACAATAAGACGAACTGTTTTAGACGCAACCCGTCGAAGAAACGAAATATATGTTATAAAATATATTTATATTTTATAATGATTATAAACTGTTACAAACATGGTTTGATTAATACATAACGTTAAGACATGTGTCAACCTTTATACAAAGTCTTCTTATTAATTAAATTGATGTCAAACTAATTGATTTAATTAATTATTCACATTTATTATATAATACCTGCAAGGTATTATATACTTTTCATTAAACTTTGGATTGATTGTCTTTGTGATATAATTCACGGTATGAATTATATAAGGGTTATTTTCCTATGTAATATATAAAGTATATATATTACACACTTTGCGTATACTTTCAATCTATTTATTTAACCAACCACCAAACAATTACAACATTAAACCAACCACCAAACCATTACAACGTTAAATCTAAATCTTTATCAACGCGTCGCGTTGACATAACAATTCACCGGGAAACCCAAACACATTATCCTAGGCTAGTGAGACTTAGCCGTTAAGTTAAGCTGCATCTTCTCGGTCAGGGGAAGCAGTTTCGTCTTCAGTTCGTATTGTGCATATTAGATGCCTATCTGTCAATCATTCTTCATCATCAAAGTGAATTAGATGCCTACCTATCAATCGTTCTTCAACATCAAGGTGAGTTCATAGCCCCACGTTTTACATGTTTTACATATATTTTGGGGTGAGAACATGCTTGTTACAAATTCAATTACGTGTTTGATTTAAACTCGTTACGTGCTCATTTTCAACTCGTCTGCATACATGTTTACAAACGCATTTACATGGTTGATTACCTGTTTGGTTTACATACTCATTTATATATCTCGCGAGGAGATACAATACTGGGTTTACTTTTTGAACGTAAACGATCATACATTAATGATTATGGAATAGCTTAGGTTGCATGAACTGTAAATCACTTGGAGGGTGAGCGCGAATGTTATGAAATAGATCTATTTGGGATTGACAATCCCCGTTCGGGTGACTAGCTATCACCGGGAACGAACGTTATACCATGTCGGATTACGATTGGATTGGCGCCTGCGGGGCCAATAATCATCACTGCCCGGGTGTTCTTGGAGGGAACACCCATGAGGGGAACACATTATTTTAAATCACCGCTCGGATGTTCTTGGAGGGAACACCCCATGATGGGAACATATTGGTTTTTTTTCCATTAACGCCCGGGTGTCTTGGAGGAACACCAACGACGGTCCACATTTACTATGCTTGAATAAAGGGGGCATACATACCAGACTACGTCACAGTTCCATGAACTTAAAGTAATGGAAATCATGGTTTTTTTATACACATTTGAATAAGTGGCAATACATCTTTTGGATATTTGTGATCCAACTATGACAAGATACATTTGGGAACTATTTGGGGATAGAAATGTGTCTATCATATTTTATACACTAATTGATTCTAAAAATCAACATACAATTTTTGAAGGACATATAAGATTTAAATGTCGCACAAGTATATTATGATACTATAGGGGAGACCTAGTCATTAAACTTTATTATATGACACAAGTAATGTATACAGTGTGGCAGATTACATTTATTGAACTACGTTGGTATTTTCAGAAACCTATATGAACTCACCAACTTTATGTTTGACCTTTTTAAGCATGTTTTCTCAATGAAATTAATAAGCTCGGGATTTCTGAAGTGCAATTGGAGTCTATACATTCAAGCTTTTCATTGTGATGCACTTATGGGACAAATGTAATAAAATCAAGATTTTGATAAAATCAACGAGATTGTTATTACAACGACACATTTAGTAGGTCGTTCCTCATTGTATTACTAGCGCTGTGTATTATTAATAGCACCCATAGTGGTATTTCCGCTGCATATTGTATTTTTGGGGTGGTTACAGATTATAGATTACAGTCTTGAATAATTGATTAGGACGTAACATACAAAACCTAATTTACCCCCATTGTTCCCAAGTCCCTTTTGCCTAGATTCTTGACCAATACTTGTTGACCGGTTTGGTGACTTGTTTTCAAAAGATGATATTTTTACTATTTTTCTGGGGGGGGGTGGGGGTGCTAAAAACAGTGTTTTCTTTTGAATTTCAAATCATCATTCTCTTCATATCATCATCACTATCCACCATCTTCAATTATGACTTTATTTCTATCAATTTCTGGTTGACTAGACTTTGTATTCTCTTGATTAAGGACCTTATTCCTAATGGCTAGTTCATCTATCCCTGTAAAAGAGACATTTGCCCTAGGTGGTATGATAGTACCTGTTGGTGGAGGTACTGAATGAAATCCTTTTATCTTTCGGATGTTTGTATATAAAGATTCAGTCGAATTTGTACTCCCAGAAGAATTGTCACTATCCTTACTACTACTAGACTCAACCCCAAATCCTATACATGATTTATCAGACAAATACCTTTGTTTGTGTTTTAAACTTTCATTATGAAGTAGCGGAAGCATTTGACCATTTTCAAGTTTTACTATATGAATCATCTCTTTCTTTATGGCTTGTCTAGTTCCTTTTGGTTTCTTCTAGTTTCAAATCCCTTTGACTTTGAAGTCATAATCCATCTGTACATAACTTATCACCTCCCACATATTCATTCTTTTCATGTGTTTTAAGTATGACTTCTAATGACTCTAAGCTCATTTGATATCCTAGAATTTCAGTCCTAGCTTTTTGAAAATTATCTCTTTCAGCTTGATAGCTTTCAAGCAACTTTTTATAAGATTTACTACATTTGGAACAGTAAGGTACCTCTGAGTTTGTAGCCATCAAGCTAAGATACTATGGCAATCATCAGCTTTTTTTTCTCCAGTTCAAAATCATCAATGCATCCTTTCCAAAGTGCATGTGCACTCATCAAACTCTAGTGCTCCAATCATCTTGTTCAATCTCCAGTCAGTGCCACCATAGCATATGCCCACTGGTTCAGCATCAATTCCCTTGTCCACTCAATATCTTCATTGTTGTCTAAATGCCAACCAAGGCTTTGAGTTTAAACTTCAATACCACAATCCTCTTTTCATTACGACAAATATGCTCTGTTTTCCTGGTAATTAGCAAATCTACACTCTCTAGCAAAAATGACATAAAACTTTTGACAGTTTAAAGCAGTCAATTTTATACTTATCAAAGTTAATACCATATCTTTGGCTTGAGGTCAATGGGTCTTCCTGTCTTCCTCATAAACTCCTTATCATGCTGTTATCATAGCCACTTGCCATCGAATGTCAATTTCTTCCATAGCATCTTCATCAATTTGCAGCAGGTCTTCATCATCATGAGTTGTGGGCATAAATGCTTGTTGAGCAAAGAAGGAACATATGATTTCATCTGAGTGAGAAGCACAGTTGGGAGCAGTTGGCACCGAAGGTGCTCGAGATAGCTTGAGTATATCCTTTTGGGATATGTGCTGGTTCAGCAGTACTTTGTTTCAAAGTACTGCCTTTGACTTCTGTGGACAGAAAAGCAATGTTTTGAGAGTTTGAATTTGAAACACCCTTTAATTCAAGCTCATACACCTTCAAGTTGTTGTAGAGATCATCAAACTCCAATTCATCCAATCCAAGGTTAGTCCACGGAATCAATTGTAAGCAACAACAGGGGTGGTAATGCCGACAAAGAAGGCGGTAAGCGGCTTCTAAGTAGGGAGGAGCAATCAAAGGTTGTCATCTTCAAGGATATTGTAGCATCGTCGAGTAGACCTACTATACGCGAGCGGTCTTGGGGGACCTTAGCTGGGCAGTAGCTGGAAACTACCAATCTGAAATCAGTTGTCCCGCGGCCCAGTGAGACATCAAAAGCTCTTACTAGATCTGCATAGAAGAGTCCAATCTACTCTAACTACATAACTAGAAATCACATACTTAGTTGTCTATACTATCGTCATTACTGAGGTTCGGAGGAGCACTTCTAGTACATCAGAGTAGCATTACGTACTCTCGAGCGCATTTTCAGCTCTCTGTCCATGCCACATCCAAATCTTTGCCTTATTATGTAGAGAGATGTCACAGAGCTACGAGCGAGTTATCTCTCTTGCAAGACATGACAAGATTCTGAACTACATCGAAAACTAAGAAAAGTCTATTCAGGATTGCAGAGAGCAATATGTTGAGAGCTTTCTCATTATTTCTTCTTGCGTTTGCAGCAAGTGAAGTTTTTGGTACTGATGAGGATGCAGGATCAGTTGTGGCTTGGTCTCCATTTGTGATTATATCCATAGTAATCTATGACCATTACGGCAATATTACTGTCGCATCTTCTGGACCATAAGACATATTCACCTTCTTGATTATAGGAATTCTTAGTGCAGTAACGTACGAGTGGGAGGGATAGGTTCTGTTTCAGACACTTTATGAGTTTAGAAAGTTCTTTAGATCATAGTCTCTTCACAAGCTCTGATACCACTTGTAGGATCGATATTCCTTTATGAAACACTGATATACTGTCAACTATGCGGAATCTAGTTGGCAGTACTTAAGAAGAACACACAATAGTTTCTCAAACGATTTCTATTATAAACCTTTTGAATCTCCTAAATTGAAGACCTAATACAATACTAATAATTTCTTAACTCGTGTTTTCTGTCTCTCTTAATATCTTCCTAGAGATCCTTTTATAAACATAAGGATAACCTCTAGTAGATGTACAGTCCTTGTATGACATAAACACTAATCAATACTAATCATTAAACTAACTGTTACAAGATAATTACTAACATAACCATTTAAATGATAATCCTTTAAGATTCCTTTATCCACGGCAGTACTTCGATCTTTGACTGGCAGTACCTTGACTTTATACTTAGCAGTACTTTGACCTTTTGCTTAGCAGTACGTTGACCGATTGACTTGTTTTTCCCAACAAGTACTAACGGTCATTCAGCAGTACTAAATTTGGTCTAGCAATACTAAAATATGGCTAGCAGTATTAACTTCTCCACCCAAAAGCAGTATAAACTCCAAAGTTTTGTATTACTCAAAAATAACTTCACACAATCTCTCTTTTTATTTTTAAGCTCACAGTTTATCTCTCAATTCTTTTGGATCACTTTTCACTCTGTCTGTTTTTTACACATCTCTCTTTCTGTTTTTAAGCTCACCAATTCCTCTCAATACATTTTGATCTCAATTCACACAAAGTATAGTTTTTGGCAAACTACCAGCCATTAACGGATTTGATTAGTCTTTACCAATAGCCGTTTGCTTTGGACTGGCCAATGCTTCATTGTAAAAACATGGTGCATTGATGACCATATAGTTTTGAGTAAACTATCAACTATCAACGGATTTTAGAAGTCTTTACTAGGAGCCGTTTGCTCTAGACTAGTCAATTTTTTGTTGTCTATGAGACATGGTGAACTGATGACCATTTGTTAGGTGGTGTGAAAACCAACACTTTGAGGAACAAATGACATTCCTCCCCTCAAAGAATGCATCATTGAGTAACCAATTTCACACTTCATTGCTTATCTTGAAAGAGTTAGCTCAAAACCAAGAAAAACATAATCTAACCATTATTTCATGTTTTAGCATTTAAAAAAAAAATAAATTAAAATTTTATTTGTAATTGTATTAAATGGTACTAACAGGATTAACAATAAGACATAGAAATAACTAGCAGTACTAACTATAAGTAACAGTTTTGACAAACAGTTTTAAATATAACTAGCAGTACTAATTATAACCAGCAATATTAATTTACAAAGACTTAACAGTACTAACATTTAACAAACTTTACAAAACAAACAAGAGATTTGGGCATTAGGATGAGCATCTAATACTTTGAGACCAAGTACCTGAAATCTACCAGCATCAAAACCATTTGTAAGAAGATCTGCTACATTATGTTCAGTGTCAATCTTAACCATTTGAATCAACTTTTTAGCATTGCAGTCTCTTATAAAATGATGCCTAATCTCTATATGTTTTGTTTTAGAATGTTGAACAGGATTTTCTATTATGCAAATAGTACTATTATTGTCAATATAAATAACAGTATTCATAAAATTGTACCCATAGTCCAGCAGTTGGTTTTGGATCCAGAGAACCTGTCCACAGCAACTTGCAGCAGCCACATATTCAGCCTCAGTTGTAGAAGTGGCAACTACAGTTTGTTTCTTGCATTGCCAAGAGATCAACCTATTTCCCAAAAACTGACAACCTCCAGTTGTTACTTCCTAACTGTTGTAGCTCCCAACATAGTCACTGTCAGTGTAAGCAACTAATTCTAATGGAGAATCCTTAGAATACCAAAGTCCTAATGATGGTTTTCCTTTAAGGTATCTAAAGATTCTCTTAACAGCTAAGAGATGGGAAGACTTTGGAGAAACCTGAAACCTTGCACATGCACACACTGCAAACATGATATCTGGCCTGGATGCTGTAAGGTACATCAAAGATCCTATCATAGATCTATAAAGATGTTCATCAACTTCAGCAGCATCTCCATCTTGAACCAAAGGCTTTTCCAAATCTGTTGGAGTAGAGGCAGACTTCACATCTGAGTAGTTGAACTTTCTCAAAATCTCATGGACATATTTATCTTGACTGATAAAAATTCCTTTCTTTTTGCTTTGTGACCTAAAATCCTAAAAAAAGAGTGAGTTCTCCCATAGAACTCATTTGAAACTTATCCTTCATAAGCTTCTCAAACTCATCACATAATTCCTTCTTTGTAGATCCAAAGATAATGTCATCCACATAGATTTGAACAAGCAAGATATGTCCCTTATGTCTCTTGATGAATAATGTTTGGTCAATCTTTCCTCTTTCAAAACCATTGCACAAGAGATAATTTGCCAAAGTGTCATACCAGGCTCTTGGTGCTTGATGCAGTCCATATAATGCTTTCACTACCTTATAGACTTTATCAGGATGGTCAGGATCTTCAAACCTAAGGTTGACATACATAAACCTCCTCTTCAATCTGACCATACAGGAAGGCACTTTTTTACATCCATTTGGTATACCAAAAAACCATATAAAAGCATAAGCCTAAAATAGTCCCTGATAGGCCTTATTCTAGCACAGGAGAGTAAAGACATCATCAAGTCTAAGCACTCTTCTTGAAGTAATGTCCTTGACAACAAGTCTTGCCTTTGTTTCTGATGATAATCCCCCTTTCATCTTTCTTGTTTCTGTATACCCACTTTGTACCAATTGCTCTATGACCTTTAGGTAAATCCACAAGAATCCAGACCTTTTGCAGTTTGAACTGAAGAAGTTCCTCCTGCATTGCTTCTACCCATGTTGGATCTCTAAGAGCTTGAGAAACTCTTTTTGGTTCTTCCTGAGAGAGGAAACAAACAAAAAGACATGTATGAAGATCCTGATGAGTCTTCCCTTCATATATAGCACTAAGAAATCCTTTTTTAGAGTAAGAAGTTTTCATCCTTCTTGTCTGAATAGATGACAATCCGTCAATTCAGGTCGTTATTTTATTCTCGAGTATTAATTAAAATTTTCATTTTTATATTGAGATATGAACGCACGACTAACCAGGAAGAAATTAGGACTTCCAATTGTAATTTATGCAACGTTTATAAAGAATCAACAAATCCTACGTTAAGCATCGACGTGTACATTTCCAAAATGTCATAGAAATATTTTTATTACATTCGTTTTCATTTTTCGTGTCTCGTACTATTTTTACGTTTTACGAAAAACGACTACAAATCGTACTTTTTTAAATATCAGACTTTGAAAATACCCGCCTTATCAATAAATGGGACAAGTAGAAAACCTACTCATCCTACTTATCTTAACCCCTATAGGGGTGGATAAACCAAGAGGGAGGTGTCCTCTTGGTGTTAACTCATGCCTACACTTGGCAATACTAGTGTAAGCATATATAAGCCTTATTATGACCAATTTTCACACTCAAAACTCATAGAACACTAAAAAATTCTGCATTTGCTCTCTTTCTCCTCCTCTTTTGATGCCACCAACACCACCACCATACCATTTCCATCAAATTTTTACTAACCAAATAATAACTACACATGTTACAATGATTACCTTATAAAATGAAGATGTTTTGAAGTAATTTCAAGGGTTTTAAGCAAGGTTTTATTTAAGTTTGGGGCTGGAAAAAATGGAGTTTTTATAAAGCTTGTGGGTTGATAAAAAGGGTATTCAAAAATATATTGGGTAGAGATCAAGACTTGGTTTGAAGGAGTATTGTTTTTGGGTGTTAATTTCATCATTTTCATCATATTTGTTGGTATAATCTCTACTTATTTTTATTGTTCTTGTATTTTCCATTCCAATGTATATGTATATGTACATGTATTGTAAATTATGATCAAGTAATAAAATGGTTCATGCATGTATAGATCTAGGTAAGAAATGACTAAATCAATCATTAAAACTTGCTAGAACTCATTAGAAATTTAGGGCTGTTGTAAATAATAAGTTCTGGATTTTTACATAAGTATTAGACTTGATTTGATTTACTTAAGTTGTAGATAATAGAGTGATGATAATGTGGCTAATTGGATACTCAATGGAAAGTGAAAATTGAGTGAGTTATGCCCTTTTTACCAAAAGTCATCAAATCTGACCTTGCTGTACAGAACGTATAACAAGTCATGATTTCATACTGAGTTGGTTAAAAACCTAAAACTATGAGACCTAGATAAAATCATGTAGGTTCTGTACCAATGGGATGATCAACCAATTCTTTATGGTTTGAAAATGGCATCAAAAATGGTGAAAGTTAATTTTTAGCCAAAAATGCCAACTTGACCTTTGTATAATGAAGTGACCTTAAGTATATATTTACTTAAAAAAAGTATAAAAATGACTTATAACCTATAATGTACATTTAAAAATGAAACTAGGGATATAAATTTTATAAGTATATCATTTATGGTTTGAA
>BQNB010209884.1:0-10307 GCA_026074375.1 Tanacetum coccineum
TATTAAAAATTTAAACGCGTAACGGACTAAATTAAATAGTGATCATTAATAGAGTCGTACAATGACATGAAAAATGAGAAATGTTACAATTATGATGTCCTTGTTTGAGTAACATATTTTATATTGATATCGAATTATGAAAACTTTTTAAAGTATATCTTGATGGTGTTTGGTGAAAACTATTTTGAATTAATTTTATGAATACAACACTTTTATAAAAATGTCTCTTTATTGTTTTTAAGAAACTATGTTTACAATAAATTTTGAAACAATATGATAATTGGTTGACGGTCAAAACTATATATATTTTTTTAGATAATATTTATGAATAAGATATGATAATATTTTTTTATGCTTGTTTTTGATAAATTTTATAATTATAAAAAAGATGTTTAAAGTAATTTATATTGGTAAGATGCGATACACTGTTAAATAACTGTCTCTGGGTTTTATGACAACCATGATTAAAATGTATTTTATAAAGATTATATTTAAAACGATTTTTTTAATTTAAAACGACTTTCTTTATTATTATAAATTGATTTTTATAAAAAACATTATTTAGTTAGTTCTTTCGAGTAAAGTCGTTTATTGGTATAAGAATCATATCTTTTCATTTATCTATCTTGATACGTATTGTTATTCGTTATGCGTTTATTTTGTCGTGGTGCGCTTGTTGATTCTTTCGTTTGCGTTTTCTATCGATACATTTATTCTATCCTTCCTTTTAAGGATTCTTATGACATTTGATCCGCATCTATTTCCATTTGTGAAATCCCTTAGATGTTTTTCTAGCTTTTGATTTGATATTCGTTTGCTACCTTATTCGATAGTTCATAACCTTTAGGATTCGTTTGATATACATTTTATTCGATCAAGTCACTCTCTATGGGGAGCACCAGTTTTGTTCAAGAAGAAGGAAATTTGTTTGCCTAGTTTTCCAAGTATGAATTATGGCTACAAGAAGTGTGTTTTCTCATATACGTGGTTATCAGCAATGATATTTGCGTGGACTCTAGTAAGATAAAAGTAATAAAGAATTAAAAAGTACCTAAGACGCCATCCGAGATATGATTATTCTTAGGATTTGCAAGTTACTATCGACGTTTCATCGCGAATTCTTCTAAGGTTGCTAAACCCCTTGCTTCACTAACGCAGAAGATTCGGAAGTATGAGTGGGTCAAGGAACAAGAGGAGGCTTTTCAGACGTTCAAGGACAATTTATGTGATACACCAATATTGTCATTGCCTGATGGATCCAAAGAGTTTGTATTTTACTACGACGCATCGAATCAAGGATTAGGTTGTGTACTCATGCAAAGAGGCAAGGTAGAGAACGCGACAGCAGAAATGCTGCATGGCCTAGACCAACTAATGGAAAGGAAGGAAGGTGGAGGTATGTATTTATTATGGGTTTCATTAATAGGTAATGTAAGGACATTAATGATAGACCGAGGCATTATGCATCAGGTAGTTGATACATTCGGGAGATATATACGTACTAAGACCTTAGAGATATGTATGGAGGCCATGTAAGGAAAGAGATATTGCTACCTATGTTAGCAAATGTTTATCTGTATAAAGGTGAATGCTGAAACATCAAAGACATTCGGGTTTATTGTAACAACTAGAGATACCCGAGTGGAAGTAGAATATAATAACTATGGACTTTATTAAAAGGTTGCCAAGATCAAGTAGTGGGTATGATACGAATTGGGTAATAGTCGATCCGACTGACTAGGTATGCCCATTACATGGTAGTAACGTAAGAATTTAAAATGATAATTTGGTGAGACTTTACACTAATGAGATAATAACAAGGCATAGAGTGCATGTGTGGATCATTCTCAAATCTGTCGGTGGAAAGATTTATTATAACTATCGGCGCTTTGGTAGACATTGCAGAAGGCATTGAGAACACGGCTAAAACATGCGTACGACTTATCATCCTCAAACGGATGGACAAAGTGAGCGTACCATTCAGACTTTGAAGGATATGTTGAGAGCGTACGTGATTGATTTTTATTGTGGTAATTAGGATACTCATCTACCCTTAACTGAGTTTTCTATAATAATAGTTATAATTCGGTGTATGATGTGCTCTATTTGAAAGCGTGTATGGAAAGATTTAAGGTCACATATTCTTCTGGGCTGAAATAGGAGAAATTCGGTCGATTGGACCCAGAATTGAGTATACAAGAGACAACAAATAGGTGATATTGATTTAAAGAAAAGCTCAAGCGGCCTAGAGAATGCCAAAGAGCTATGTTGGCAATATGCGTAAACAATCAGAGTAGAAGTTGGTGAAAAAGTAATGTTGGAAAGTGTCGCCATGAAAGATATAGTGCATTTGAAAAGAAAGAAATGTTAGTACCAAGATATGTGGGACCATTTGATATCATTAAAGGGATCGGTCCTATGGCATATTGATTAAGATTCTCTCAATAATTTGGTAGCGTATTGGATGTGTTTTAAATTTAAAGAAGTATTTAGCGGATACAAATCTGCATGTGCATTTAGAGAAATTTAAGGTAGACAAAACTCTTTGTTTTGTTGAAGAACCTGTTGAGATTATCGATCATCAGGTTAAAAGTTAGAAGCGTAGTCGGATTCCGATAGTTAAGTCCATTGGAACTCGAAGAGAGGTCATGAGGATTTCATAAAAACTAAGTATCCACACTTGCTCGTTGAGCAAGCTATCGTATGGAAGAACAAGTAAAGTTGACACATAGGGTTACTCTGGTAGAGACTTTAGAGGCACCTTAAATGTTTTTAGGAGGTGTGTTTGGTTAAGGTTATACTTTGAATAAACTTGAAGTCGAGCCGAATCTTCAAAAAACGTTGAAGCATTGTAACAACTCCATAACTTAGTTTCCAAGACAGTTCTTGTTTTGATAGAGTTCGGGTTAGGTTATTTTTTTTTTATTATTTTTTATGAGTGACGTTTTTACACAACAAAAAGTTTTTGACGTAGTTTCCTCGAAGACATGAGATGTTCATGTAGTTGGATGTTTATTTTTTGCTTAGAGTTGTTATGCTGCTATTTGTACCCTTGTATGGGCAAGCGAAGTTGTAAGCAGTGGGTTTCCGATCGTGAAAGTTAGATGAGATTCAAAGCGTGGCCCTAAGTTCACGTGGGAACGTGAGGACCATATGAAAGCTAAGTATTCTCGATTGTTTGTTGATGATGATGTTGAACCTACTAGTTAAAATCCGGATGAGATTCCTTAAGGAGGTATACAGTACAACCGAGACCTGAAGCGGGTTTAGTCAAACCGTTAGTATTGACATTAAATATCATCATGATGCTATAATAAATATGTGTGTATGAGATCTTAATGTTAGTTGGTTGTCAATCCTGAGGGGGGGGGGGGGGGGGGGGGGGGGTTTTTTTCATGATCGAGTCTCAATTTGATTGAATATAGGGGTAATGTGCGGTATTTTATTTGGTTCACATTTTTGGTGATAATGGAGAAAGATAGTGTAATTTTATGTGTATACATATTATTTTTGTGTAAGTATTATGTATGTACGTATTTAAGGAATTAAAGATTTGTAGGAGTAATGTTTAGGTTTAGTAATTTAGTTAGATAGATTTTAGTATAAGTAAGTTAGAAAATAAAATATGAAATGAATTTATTTTTTAGTCATTCAAAACTAGTTTTAAATTTTAAAAAATAATGTTTCTAAATTAATAAAGATGAAATCGTTATTTGTTCGAGATGACTATTTATTAGTAAATTGAGATTTGTAACTTATTTAAGGATTTAATAGATAAATAGTAAAAGTATTTTTGTATTAAGTATTTGAAGGTTTAAAAAATAAGTAAGTAAATAGTTTTGTTAAAAAAATATATAAAATTTATTTTCTAAATGCTCCAGTCGAATTTAATAAAAAAAATTTAAAAAATAAATTTATTTTAAGCGGGGTGTTTGGATCGCTTAGAAGAGGAGGAAAAAAAGAAACACAATCCTAGGTCCTAATAGAATTCTAAATATGTAATTAACTTAAACTTTTTGTAAATCTTTTTAATAAGAAAAACCCTCACCTCCTTTCTTTGTTGATCGGCTGGACACCAAAATGAAGAAAAAAAATATTTATTTATTTCTCTTTAATCAAGATCTAGGTGTGGTGATTCGTGTGTAATCAAATCAAGGTTTTTAGGTAAGTTCTTAAACTATTTTCAATTAATCTACTTTTTAAAATTAATGTAACAATAAATTGATAGAATTAGAATTTTCATATTTTCTATAAATTAATGATGTTAGACTAATTAAAAGTCATTAGGGATGAATTATAAGTGTTTTGATGTAATTAGTTAAGTTTAGAACGTGTTAGATTGAAAGTTAGGGTTTGGCAGAATTTTGGGTCGTGTCGATTGAATGAAATCTCAATGATATTTTGGGTTGAATCTTGTGCCTAAATTGAAGTTCAGAGAGTCTACTTTCCAAAAAGTCTGGCCCCGAAAGGTTTTGAGTTCGGGAAGTTAGTCAATTAATTTTCGCAAGAAAAGATAGTCAAACAAAAAATATTGAGTCAGATTTGAGTCCTATTTCAGGAGTAAAACCCCTACTTAAAATTCTAATTCGGTGTTACCAAATAACGGAGGTCATATATTTAGTGTTCTATTAAATTCCAATTCAAAGGCAAACACTAAAACATTTTCTAAGTAATTTTAAAAGGGCTCAAACTTTGTGTGCATTCAGATCCGAATCTGAGTACATAGAAAAGATGAATTTTTATAAAATAGTTCTACTTAGTATTATTTTTTCTAAAAAATCACAGTAGCTCACAATTCATTAAGGAGCTATGGGATGTAAGGGATACCATCAATTAGGTGTTTTAGTATTTTATTTGAGGTCATGAAGTGACTAAATTCAGCCAGAAACTGTGGAAGTGGAAGTTAATGAATAAGGTCATATAGGGTATGAAAATGATATGGGAGATGTATCTAAAGGATTATAAACTTAGTGTAAGGTTTAGAAGTCCATCATATGATTGTTACATTGGCTTGGGCATTTAGCCTAACCGAGTGTAACTTGTGTTTTTGTTGTGTTTAGATTGTGTGCAAGAATTTGTCAAGTAGCTGAGCATCAGGTGAGTTTCATAGTCCCATTTTACTATGTTTTCTTAGGATGGAAATGATGAAAAGGTCTTAAAATGTTTTAATTGATGTATTATGTGGTTTTAATTTGATGCATGGACTTTTTATGTACTATTTAAGTTTTGTGCAAATAGTTATGACTTCGGTAATGTTTCTACCCAAGACTTTAGACGATGCACTTCAAGTAAAGTTCCTAGCCCATGACTTAGAACGATGACTCGGTAATGTACCAACCCAGACGGTGCAGACTTGCTTCGGGACTTGGATTGTGGTAAACGTCCGTCCTAGATATGTTTGTTTTGGACGACTGCATTTAGCCAGTATAGATAGTTAAGCTTAACTGTCTCTCCATGTTTTTTTATAATCACAGTAATTATTTAAAGTTTGCATTGTGTGTCCGTAAACCTATACACTCACCATCCGTTGTGTTTGACGTCTTAAGCAACATTTTCAGGTGAGCGTTATACGGTGTTGAAGTTAATAAAAAAAAGGGTTGGGGTTTATTTTAGCAGAGACCATTAGGTGGCACTTGGAATTTCTTTATTGATATTTGTGAATCGTATTTGTTTGCATGAATTTCTTGAATGTTATTAGTTTTAGTAGGTTTATAGACATTGTCTCTGTATTTATTAGACTCCTTTTCATTAATACAAGATAAGTTCCCTGTTATTGGTATTGACATGACACAACGTATCTTTTTATTAGTTATGCATGTAGTGATTCTCTATTGCAGACACATTGTTTGTGATATATCCATGAATTAAGCCTCGTGTTTTCCGCCTTGGCGGGTGTGACCACTTACAGAAGGAAACGGATTCGAGTTACTCTAACTCGTTAATCATGTGGTAAAAATTCATCTGTTCGGAAAGCGTAACCACTCCATGTTACGCTATAACAGTTTTAGTTACGACGTAAACCAATCAATTGTACGTCATAACTAGTTAAACCAAATTTTTAAAATATTTTTTCGCACAAGGTTACGGCGTAACTCATTTCTTGATTACGCCGTAACCCCTTCCTGAAAACCTTAATTATGTTATAAACTTTCACAAAATCGTGTATGTTCTCTGGAAACCCTCACGAGACTTCACTCATCCACTTGGGCTACCAAGTGGTTTAAAAGGCTTGTTGCATACGCTAAATACAACCGTGATTCCTACTAAAGTGAGTTAGGTTTTCCTGTATATTTGTTTGAACGTTTAATGCTTAATTTTTGTATCTAGTGATTTCAGGGGATACAGTTTTGTTCAGGCTATGCTTGTCAATAGTCATACTCATTCATCATTGTTTATGAGTATAGGGAGCAATGCTTAGGGGAGTCCTCTTGTTCTAATTCTACTTCTTATTTTAGAATATTCATTTCCTTAAACGTACAATAGGAAAATTGTACAAACAAGTGTGGGAAGGGAGTAGAATTAACCACTTGACCTATATTTTGCCCTTGATTATTTAGAGTTTCTTATTACAAATATGTGCAATTTAAAAATTTTGACATATTTTTCTTACTAAACTAGAATAAATATTTGTTGAGCGCACGAATACCCTTTATTTCAATTGGTGAGGATAAGCCTAATGATTTTGTTCTCATCTATTAATACAAAATCATCACAATATGATGTGGCCGGAGTATGTAACTTTAGAACTGCATTAAAACCTTTATGTGTGTGTTTATTGAACTTGTTACACTTACATGGTATCGACCTCCGTGTAAAACCCCTTGTTATGCACTCCATTTTAGTGGCAAGATACTTCTATGAGTCACCCTAATAAGCCAATCCTTGTTTTCAACCCAATATGTTAAATGTATCATTACACCATTTTGCCTTAGCCAACCTTGTAGTCTATATTTTCTTTGCGTTGAAATTCCTGGCTACTTATGTCCATGGTTCGGGGAAATGGGTTTGGAAATTCTGCACGTTCATGAAAGACCTATCGTTGTTGATTTGTAAAGACCCCTTGCATGATCACTTTCGATATTGTTCATCTCAAGTGGGGGGATATGTGCATTGCTACATGGGTAATAAAAAAAGAGAAAAATATAAACCTCTATAGCATATTCATGTTGGTTACGTGTTATAAAACCAACAAGTTGTTAAAAATATAAAGATGGTAGCCCTATAGCCATCTGTTAAACTAAATATAAAAGGATGGTGTCAACTATAACCATCTGGTTGCTCAAAGATATAAAGATGATTCAACCATAAGACACATGTATGATTGACACATATCCGTAAGGTAGCCACACAAGTACCTAATCTATACTTGTGTGTTTTGTCGAGGGTCTTCTTTCTCATACCATTTCTATTAGAATCGAGTCTCTAGATTAGGTTAGACTTGGTTTATCTATCTTATTTCATTCAATCGAATTGTAAGGGAAGTCTTGTATCAGTGGGATCAAGCCTAGATCATTGGGGGATCTAGTTGGGATTTTGGAAAGCTTTCAAAGGGAAGGCTTTAGAGTTTATAGGTTAAGTCGAATCACGGGTTCTTAGGGGTAGTTTTTGAGGGCGGAATTCCGTAGGTAGTAACTCTTCTTTGTGAGCGTCGATATTTGTGCATATCGGTGGAGTTAAATTGTAATACGGTTTGTAGTCACCATAAGGATTATACTAGTATAGTATCGGAGTCGTAGATTCACAACTGGATGTACGGAAGGACTAAACACCTCCTTCGCGAACCAGTATATATCGTGGTGTCTTTCTCTTTCTCTATCTCTATCTCTATCTACTTATTGAATCTTTGCTAAGTAGATCATCACACCACTTGGCTCTTTCGAGACTTGAAGTTTTATAAACTTTGAAGAAGTCAAGAAAACCGTATTCACCCCCCTCTACGGTTCTACAAAATATATAAGTTCATGTTAATTGGGTTAAAAAATACATCATGCTCATTTAATTAACATGTTTTCGCATAATATTTGCATTGCATGTTACAAATAATCCATTTCCGGGTGACTTGTTAACCCAGCTGCTACAAGTTAGTAAAGCTCATATAATGAATAATGAACTGAAAGTGTACGGAATCACAAAAATCAATCTATATTATATCTAAGATACGTAATTAATAACATCAAATATTTGATACTCTTTAGTGTCAATTTCCCCACGAAAATACTTGCATTTGTCTTATAAATACTTGAATTCGATACTTTTACGGTTATTTTGTTATTTTCAGGTAATTGCAAGTATGTGACAAGAAACACGGGAAATGGACCAAAAAAAGAAGAAAACACAGATTCTTACGAGACTTTACGGCATAACCCCTACGATAGTGTTACGCCGTAACCTATTCAAGGCAAGACACGTCACCCAACAACATTACAGTGTAACCACACGCAAGGTTTACGCCGTAACATTATTATTATGGAAGGCTGAGTCATCTGAGTCGGCATTACAGCGTAACATGAGCACTTGATTATGCCGTAACATCTTTTAAGCTTGCAATATGGAAAGTACGCGTCATCAGTTTACGGCGTAAACCCTTATAAAGGTTATGTCGTAACATATTTGAAATCTATAAATAGAGGCCTCATTCAAACAATTTGATATCAACCATTCTACAACAGTTCTAAGGGGCGATCAAAGCCTCCATAGCTCGAAGAATTCCACCAAAAGTCCAAGGGAGATCACACTATTCTTACTTTTGTATTTAATCGTTCATAAACCACTTCTGTAAGAATTATGAGTTTTCAATCCAATATTACCTTTCTTAATTCTTGCTATGAGCGGCTAAGCACTTCAAGTGATGGCCTAGACATGAATTTACTATCGTTGTAATGTTTATTTCCTGTTAGATTATGGTATTGTTGGATATTCTTTGACTATTGTGTACCCCTGGGTTTTGGTAGTATTGCGGGTGGTTTAGATCATGTTAATCATGTTATTAGATTACCAATTGAACATGGGATTAGCAGGGTACTAGGGTAGGTTTGGCACCTATCCCTAGTGTAGGAACTAACCAAGTTACCGCCTTTATCACTTAATATACTTAAAAAGCATAGGAACTCTTTCATAGAGGGTTAATAATTTGTATAGGTTATTAGACTAGTTCTTGGGATAGCTGAGATTAATCACTATGACCTGGTTGCCCTACCTTCGTGACTTTCAGGGGATTCGGGATCGCAGGAATTATAGGACAGATTAAATATATCTATTCAGATCTGTCGACTTTAGAAACCACTAATAAAACCATAGTACAGGAAAACCTAGTTATAACGGTAGTAATGAATTGGCTAGGCTAGCACGCCTTTCTCACTGATTACTTCTATCAATTTTAATTTTCGTAATTTACTCTTCTGTTATGAAGAAAGATGAAACAACAAGGACTTAATGTGAAATATTAAGTTAGCTTTCTATGTAAGCTAGGTTTTCTTGTAAACTCTCTATATAAAGGGTATTAGAGGCGTCTGTTTTATATATCCATCATAGTTAGATCTCTCTAATGAGAGTCTAGACACATAAAGAAAACGTGTGTATTATTAGTTAGCTTATTAGTTAGTTTATAGTTTATTATTAGTATGAATAAAGAAAACATTGTTCATAACATTGATGTTCTTATTTATTCCGCTGCATATTATGTTATTCAATGTTATTATATCCTAGATGGGCAAAACGATTCTCCACACTTTCCTGTTATTTTCATAAATCAACTTAAAACTATTTTCAAACGTGACAATTTAAATTAAAACTAATTGACACTTAGCTCTTAGGACAACCTCGGATTTGCCATCTCTACACTACTTACGATCGGGTTCTCTGCCCGTTAGTGCGTTTGTCAGGTGAATCGAGTTTTATAAATTTAAAACTTGAATAAAATATATTTTAAAATAAAATACGCATCAAGTTTTTGGCACCGCTGCCGGGGAGCTACAATCTATTAGTTGAAATTTGTTAAAATTTTACATTTCGCAGGAATGAGTAATGCAGGACAACCAGAGACGACTGTCGACGAGTACCTGACAAAGGTCAGGGACGACAGTGAACCTGGAATTGTTAAACCTCTGTTTGAAGAAAATATAAAATTCGAATTCTGGGGACAATGCATCGACGAATTAAAAGAAAACATGTTTTTCGGAAGCGAGAACGAAGACCCCCACAAACACATCTCAAATATTACGGACATTGATTCGAGTAAATCGAGTCGAGTAATATAATATAAGTAATCCCGTCGGATAAAAATTACTTTAGGAAAAGTAATTATCTAT
>BQNB010209887.1:0-10307 GCA_026074375.1 Tanacetum coccineum
TATTCCGCGTCAATATTTATATTCACAGTTATTGTCTCTCATAGTATCTTTGGATTTATTCAAAGGACTATAAGTCATCAAAGGCTCATTCAGATCCTGTTCATTAGGACCCACAAGTGGTATCAGAGCGGGTTGCTCTTGATATCTAGGATTCAAGGTTTTATGGTAGAAGAATGAAGAAGAAACCTAAACACGGACTCGTTTGGATCTTGAACGATGATGATGTTTATGGCTTGTTTTGAAGATTATTTGAAGAAGACATTTGATTATTACTTATTTGATGTTGTAGTTGATTTTCATAGGTTTTGTGTTCTTATCATATATTAAAGGAGTGGTCACCTTTAAGATAACTTGTTCGTAATTATAAGGCGGTGACGAAGACTTGATGAATCTAGCAAAGGTGTACGATCTATCTTATGATGCTTATTGCGTACATTTGCTATCACTTGAAGGAGTTAAGTTATTGTGCTCAGTGTCTCATTATAGAGAATGAGGATTTTGTCAAGAGATTGCGGTCTGCTTATACATTAGGAGTATAAGTTTGACGTCGTGGATAGTACAAGATATAAGACACAAGTTTGGGAGATTCTACTTCTTCATCAAATTTGTTATACACTATTTTCTTCATCAGTGATCACTACATAGAGCCTACTGAGTTCGAGATTCAAGAGATGGTTAGCATACTTTCAGGGGAAGATTATTGATTAAATGTTTAACCATATGCAGGTTTCATATCTACTAAAGACCCCTACTTAATTATAACAAAAACGGGAAGAGGTTTTGTTTCATTCGTATATTAACTTTAGGGGTAGTTCGTGCTTATTGGGTTTTGTCATTATCAACTAGGGGAAGTGGATTATAAAATATAAGGGAAGTTTTTAATACATAGAAATTAAAATAAGATGGAAATGTTTTAAAATATTACAAGGATGTATGCATGCTTCATTGTATATAATTTTTGATTCACTTGTTTTATCAAAATATTTATACCCTTTAAATTAAGTTATTTTCCATCCAAGTACGAAATCACTTGAGTTTATTTTTTACTCTAAGACAGTCTTAGGTGAATTGCAAAACAAGGTAATATAATAATCGTATGGTCAGGCCAAGACTATATAATTACTATTTTGTATTGGACGACTTATATCGAGTATGGTTGGTTAGACCTTCGACCCGAGGTATATGATGGGACGAAACATGCCAACTTAACAATGTTATTCTAGATAATATTGCCTTGATCTTGACATTATAATTCCGGATTATGATGTGTTGTTGTTGGGAATTATATTTTGAGTTGATAAGACAAAACACGAATGAAACAAGATGGAAACATGAAGGACCAAAGTTGTAGTCAAAGAATACTACAAAAGATAAGAATTAAAAGATTTGGTCAAAGATAATGATTGAATAACTAATTGGTCAAAGATAATTAATTTCATCATTATTATCATTATTAATTGATCAAAGATAATTAATTTTATCATTATTATCATTATTAGTTTCCATGTAAACCTTGACTCCTTATACTATAAAAGGAGGTCTAAGGTATGTACTTTAGGCATCCATCATAGTTAGATCTCTCCCAATGAGAGTCTAATAGTTAGTTTATGTAATAGTTAGTAGTTAGTTTATAGACGTGTTATAGTCGTCTATATGTATTAGTAGCCTCAAGGATCATAGGATCCATGTTACAGTTAGGTAACGTACTAATAATATTGAGGCATGAACGTTCGGTTAAAACCTTGTTTAATAACTTATTGTTCTTTAATTTCCGCTGCGTATATAAGTTATTTGTAAAACATATCCTAGATGGGCTAAACGATCTTATCAGTCGTTGTGTGTAGGTATTATTTATTATCAAGTGTTATATTTATATTTTGCCGACATTACCTAAAAACAACACTAACAGGTAGTGTACCCGATTAATTGTAGCTTCATTGGTAAGTAGGGTGTCGATCACTAAGAGCGAGAATGTAATTCCTAAGTCTATCAGTATTTTAGTTATCTATGTTAGATTTAATCTATCTAGTATATGTTAATTCTAAGTTAAACCTATGCTAAACCTAATTCTAACGGATAAAAGGGGGTTTTCAGTCTGAGAGACTGGCACAAGTTTGGTGGTGACTTGGATCTACTTTCGCTACCAAAACACATGCAAGACAATAATCAAAAAATAGAAGAGCGGTCAAGCCAATTATAAGGAAGTTGTATTAACCATGATTAATCAAATAAACGTTGGTTTGTTTATTTAGTGCAATGAATGACTTATTTCGAGGGTTATATCTTTCCTATATTCAGACGGTACTTCTTCCTGTAACCTAGACACATAGAATCTGTTTCAATTAAATGCATCAGCATAAAGTATTTTATTTGCTGATTATAATCTATCTTGGGAGATTAATAATGGTGATCTTATTAAACCCTAGCCTATCGGGACTTTACGGCTCTTTATATTCTAGTAGTCCATTATCCGAGTCCTTACCATGGGAATCAGAACGTTATTTATTGATCCCATGTCACCTGCTTATCCAACTTGTTCACTAAACCAATGGTAAAGATTGGTCAATATTCGTGATCCTATGATTCTAGATATATAAATTGCAATATAGAAAGCCATCTCAGTATCTAGCTAACTTGGTCGGTATCACTAGACCCAGCTGAATGATAGGTCACATATTTAAGCACATAGAAAAGTATGAATTGATAAACATAATCAACAATCAACGATAAATTAAGCAATCGATATAAAACAAACCAAACATTATATTATCATAATCATGGCTAATACCCAATGGTATTAGCCCTTAACCATTGTAAAGTATACAAGCATAATAATGAACAACCAAGGTAACCTAACCGAGTTAAACGAATGATACCAAAAATTGAACGATTATTAAGAGTATGAGAATTACAAGGTGTTTTCTATGGAATTAAACGCGTTGCGAGACCTTCTTTTCTTTTCTTGTCTTCTGAAAATTGACTTTTGTGGTTATGGTATCGTAAATATGATCAAGCATACCTAAAACTCATTTTTTAGGTCTTCTATTTATAGTGTCTTGAATTTCTTCGATACGCCGTATTGGTCGAGGTCAATACGGCGTATTGGGAGTTTTCTTGGAGTAAGGACTTTCTTGGAGTAGGGACCACGTTTAATATCTTCCAGAATATTTAATTACTCGAAATAGAATACGGCGTATGGAACTTCCTGGATACGACATATAGGTCTTTTGTTCTTCGTAGTTTCTTGCGAAGTGTAGGCACAGATACGCCGTATCTTCCTTGATGGATACGGCGTATAGTATGTTAGAACAGTATTCTTTAGATTTCTTCGTTTAAGCTCGAGAATGCGTGCCTTTTTGATAATATTCACAAAGTACTCCGTAATTACTGCAAATCTCAAATAAAAACGATTAAGTACCAATTCTCGCTATAATTATACCAAATGGGTAAGAATCATGGAATAAATGATGCTATAAAAGTGACGTTATTTGATGTCATCAAATATTCCCCCACTTAAATCCTACTTGTCCTCAAGTAGACTTTAGAAAATTTATGAAAATGTATCCCAACCGTAGTTAAGGATTTTTCCTATAAGCATTTATTCATTCATTTATTAGTACACAACCAAACACCTCTCGAAATAGGAAAACTCTCAATTCGCTCAACTAATCTTTGTTGTATTATTTAACTAATTCGCTCAGTTGCTCGGTCGTGATGAGTATTATATCATAGGCTTGGCAAGGATACACATCTCCACCACTAAAGCTAAGGAGTGACAAGTCTTTCAAAAGGTACATTGGGTTTGAAAAGGTTTAAGGGTTTGATCACTCTTTCTAATATCTATCGATACCAATATTCCAGAAAAGGATACAAACCACACATACACATCCATAACGATGGAATAGACACACATGGTTGCATTTATTCCTTAACTCGAATAAGCTAAAGAACAGGACTAGTAGTCTTTACCAAAAGTCGTAAACCAGCAGGGGCGACAAACCACATATGCACATCCATAACGATGGAATAGACATACATGATTGCATTCAATTCCCCCACTCGAGTAAAACCAAGGGTTAGGACGAAGAGTGATATGGGGTAGGAATCTTCTAATCCTTTCACCAAAAGTAATAAACCAACAAGGCGGACAAAATCACACATACATGGCCGTAACGACGGAATAGACACATGTGATTGCTCGCATCCTCATTCGAGTAAGACCCAAGGATATGGATTAGGAAAGGGAAAGTAATTGTTGTTAAATAAAAAGAACAAAACAAATAGATTAAGTCTAAATAAATAAGGCACAATGTTGCTAGCACTTTCCCGATAGTTCCCATGATAAAGACACAAAAATATATACATAAACGTCTTGATCATAGATCAACAAAAACAACCTTAGTTGGCGTTCCCGTAACGGTTAACTCCTAGTCGTCCATAATATATACTTTACAAAAATTAGTGGTGATATCGACCACTTTATACATAACTTACATCGTTGATTTATAATACGTATCAACGAATAATCATACTCTACAGAATCACTTTTTTGTATTTTTCACTTTTTCGATTTTTTTTTGTTTTTTTCATATATACACTACGAATTTTCGATGTAATTTCACCATCTTCACGGTCACAATTAATCAGGATAATTTATCCATACTTCTTCATACTTCGGATGTAAATAATAATTTGTGAAAGTAGTAAAACACACTTCAAAGAATTGAAATTTAAAAATATACACTACTTTCACATTCCTATTGCATTGTGCGGTATTTCCGACCTAATCATAGATAGAAATTTCACACACGTACCCAATTTCATTGTCCAATTTTTCTGACCATATGAGAGATAGAAAATTTTTGCATTTGCAACACATGAAGAAAATACAAACACTTTACGCTAAAAGCAACTTAGGAAACCGATTTAAGGAACTTTAATCTAATAGGGTAGGCTAGGTGTAAAATGTGTAACCAAACAATTTGCGGCTGTAAGAAAAAGATGGGAATAGCCTATAGCAGGTTTTTCTTAGGGGTATCTTACTCTTAAACATGAGGTAAACAAAAGGGTTTATACGGGGTTAACTAATCAGTGTAGTTAGCTAATATTACAACATATATAGGCTTTTTGGGTGTAATCCTAGAAATTTACCAATTTATAAAATGTCACTCCATCTATCTAAAATAGTACTTATTATTATGGTCTCGAATAGATATACCAAGCCAAGTTTTAAAGTCTACAACATCACCAGCACACTCATAATTTTGTGGAATTTAGGTAATCATTAGGAAACAGATAAGGCTAAGTTCTCACAATATCTAACAAGGGTTATGTAACTAATAATTTCACACAACATGCTTATTTTTTTTAATTTAGGCATAATTTAAGCATTTTATTGTGAAAAACAGGACAAGTAAGCGTTATAATTCTCCTCCCCCTATTTGAAGTATACAATGCCCTTGTTGTATAGAAGGAAAAAACATAAAATGGGAAATAAAAAAAAAAAAAAAAAAAAAAAAAAAAAAAAAAAAAAAAATTAAAAAAAAAAAATAAAAAAAAAAAAAAAAAAAAAAAAAAAAAATTTAAAAGAAATTAGACGAGAAAACCCCTAGGATTTGCTCGGTGTGATCATCCATGTTGCATTTACGAGCAAGATTGTGTGTTGTGAATGCGTATGTATTCCAGCATGACTACAACACACAGTATTCTAGAATATGAATACTTCACCAAAAATGTTTTCTTCTTTTTGTTCAGTATGTCATGTATAAAATATAGGAAAAACAATGCAATTCTATCTCGATACTCAATGGTTAGAAAAAAAAAAATTAAAAAAAACACAAAACATGTACGGAAAGTCGATACGCTTATATCCCAAATCCAAAATACCCTGTATTGAGCCCTGCAAAATGTATCTGAGGTAGGGTGTAAAGGAATTGCCAATACGCTCATCTTATCATATTATGAACTACGCAATATAGATATTTTGGACAATAAATGTTTTAAAATATCAGAAGAAAAATAAGAAGGATTGGATAACGTACAGACATTCAATACGCCATTGGGTGGTGTTGGATTACCGTATTGATTTATGGATGCATACTTAAAAAATAAATTACAAATTCGGAGTTGGTCTCTTGGCAAGCACTATTCTTTATTAGCGTAAGGTCCTTTATGTTACGCTCTTTTCTTCGGTTCTTCATTCCATCACATGCACGCTAATGTGCCCGCGTATGAGTCATTCTTCAACCTTTTCATCCTTGATGTATTCTGGCCCCAAATTCAAAACTCCTTTGTAGAATCCTTTAAGATTTTGGCATGGGTGCGAAATACCTTTTAACTTATCTTGTGCACTCACCTTTAGCAATGGCCTTATCTTGTTGCATTGAGCATTAGTTAGGTGTTTAAACCTCGGATGTGAGCGCGCCATTTGGTAAGTCACATTATTATTCCCTTTGTAAATGGTGATCATCCCATCAAACCGATTTGCTTTCATACAAGCTTCTTTACAAAACGGTCTTCCAACAATGATATCTCCCGTTCCTTCATCGTGATAGACATCCATGTTTTCTACAACTGCAAAATCTGTCACAATAGAAAATTTTCCAACAAAAATAGGTACGTTCATAAAAGCTCCAACTATATTTTTTCCTTTGTATTCAACCTTGTCTTTCATTATTGAATTATAAAACCTTTTAGTCATCATATTAATAGACAAGATAGGGAAGAAATTAGCATCAACATATTCGTAACCTATCATGCATGAAAACTTTAGATTAAAAGCACAGTTGATATGGATTTTCCTATCAAAGTCACAATAACTAGGGTACTTATTTAATCCATTAATAATCTTATTATCACACCTAGTTTCGATTCTATCCATCATAGGTTCATCAACAACCTCACCTTCCTCAATGGTGGGTTCTAGACCACTAACTTAATTTCTCCTAAGTTCTAATGGTTCATTTAGATCATTTTGTTCTATATAATCTCCATATAAAGGGTTTAATGATATATTCAAAACTAAAGCTTCTCCCATAAGCCTAGCCTCTAAATCAAGTTCCATCCTTTCTCTTAAACTTAACATGTAGACCCTTTTAATTAAACTACTAGCAGGTTTAACACTTTTAAAAATAATTTTCTCATCCCCTACCCTCAAGGTAATCTTTCTTTTAAACACATCAATCTTAGCATGAGTGGTAGACAAAAATGGTCTACTGAGGATCAAGGGCACTTTGACATCCTCGGGCGTATCTAGAATTATGAAGTCTACAGGGAAAACAAACTTACCAATCCCTACTAGTAAGTTTTTAGTGATACCTTTAGGATGCTTCACGGTTCTATCAGCCAATTCGACAGTTAACTTAGTATGAGCTAATTCGCCAAGTCCTAGATTAGTGTAGGTCGAGAAAGGCATAACACTAACGCTAGCTCCTAAGTCAACAAGGGCTTTTTCAAAACAAACATTATTAATATAACAAGGTAAAGTAAAGCTCCCTATGTCTTTTTCTTTTTGAGGTAGGGCATCGTTGTTAAGTGTAGTCCCAATTGAATAAGCATCCAAATCTTTTAGTCCATACGATCCCTTCTCTTCATCACAACAGTCACCATACAAATGACTAGGAAAGGGAATAGTCGCTTGTCTTGGCTTGAAAAATAGCTTTTGTATACGCCGTATCAAAAACGTATCAACTTCAACAGTAGTCGAGATTGACTTAATATGGTCTCTAAAGTTTGTTTCAGTTGAGATAGGTAAACTTTTAGATCCCTTTTTTGCATAACCTTGCTCATTTGCCCAATTTGAATCTCCAAAGCCTTGATCGAGGCTTTTTGATTTCTTATAGCAACATCCGTGGAAGCTTAAATTTCCTTGATCGAGTTGGAGTTTTCTTCATGTCTTTTCGCAGATTCGACCATAAATTTGCTCAGCGATTCTTCCATTGATTGTCTTCACTCTTGATACAAAGGGTTTGCATTATTCCTTTGGTAGAATCCCAGAATTGATACCCTATGTTTTTCTCCTTGTGGGAATGGTACACCAAATTAAGTGTAATATGCTTCTTCAAGTGTTTTTCCTTCTTCTTTGAGTGATAAATCCTTGATGTAATGAGGTCCCTTGCATAATTCGCATCCCACTTGAGCAGCATATACTTATTCATTTACCTTCTTGATTTCCCTTACAAGGTTATTAAGTTGAGCTTGAATAACAGCTAATCCATCATAAGTTTTAGTACTTCTAGTCCTAATAGATGTTCCATCATGCCATTTTTGAGAATGTTCAGTCATCTCTTAGATGGCTACCTTTACATTGGCAGCTGTCATAGTTGGAATGGCACCCTTGGAATCAAGAATTTGTCTAGTAGGCACCTTCAATCCCTTGTAAAATAAGATCACCTCCTGCATATCCATTAATTAGTGTTGAGGACATCTCATCAAAATTTCTTTGAATCTATCCCACACTTGGTAAAGAGTTTCATCGGGTTTTTGTTAAAAGTTATTGATCTCTTCTATCTTTTTAGCAGTTCGTGCAAGTGGACAATATTTGCTTAAAAATTTCTTCTTCATGGCTTCCCAAGTGATAATTGAACCAGATGGTTCATTCCTTAGCCAACGACTCGCGGCTCCAGTAAGTGACATAGGGAAAGCTCGAAGCATTATTTGGTCTTGAGTTATTTGAGGGATATGAAATAAATCAACAATCTCAAGAACTTTTTCAATATGCTCGTTCGCATCTTCACGATCTGAACCGCTGAAAGTGTTGTCACGTAGTTCCTTGAGAAATTGGCCTTTTAGTTTAAAGTGAGCTTTGTCATCGATTTTAGGCCTAGTAATACCCGATCCATAGCCATCTCGGGTTTTAGTCATGTATTCATCCATGGTTTCTGCCATTGAATATGTTTCTCCTTCTTCAAACTGATCTTCGAGATCATAAATAAGGTTGAATTCTGATGAATTCAAACAGTCAAGACTTCATGTTTTGGAGAGCTTCCTTGATGATCGGAACACTTGTTAAGGGTTATCGAAAGATGTAAATAGTCCCTTAGTCGAACTCCTTGTCATGCACTACCTGAAACAAAGGATAAACAATCGGTAGGGTATGCTCGAGGAAAGAAAATACAGATTACTAAGCACGGAAACATAATACGAAATTTAAAGGTCTGTTGTTGTATCAGATGATCGATACGATGCCGTATAGATCTGTTGATCAGAATACGATGTATTGGTTTAGAAGGGTTGATACGCCGTATTCAATGGATTTAAATATGCCGTATCGATTATTCGACCAAAACAATGTAACAAAAACAAAACTAAACAGAAAAGATAAAACACACAAGCACATAAATAAAATAAAAACAAGGAGGAAAAATGGATAATCTGACCTTAAGACTCAAAAATTAAATTTTTACAAATATACACTAAATCTAAGTTAATTTAAAAGTTAGAACTAAAATTCTAATAAAAATAAAAAGTAACAATTTCACTCAAACAACTTCACTCCCTAGCAACGGCGCCAAAAACTTGATGTGTCGTCATGTAGGTTGTTATTTTAGTTATCAAGTTTTACATTTATATTTTGCCACTTTACCTAAAAACAACACTTTAACGGGCAGTGTACCCGATCAAATGTAGTGTAGCTTCGTTGGTAAGTAGGGTGTCGATCACTAAGATCGAGAACGTAATTCCTAAGTCTATTAGTATTTTAATTATCTATGTTAGATTTAATCTATCTAATCTATGTTAATTCTAAGTTAAACCTATGTTAAACCTAATTCTGACGGATAAAAGGGGGTTTTTAGTCTGAGAGACTGGCACAGGTTTGGTGGTGACTTAGATCTACTTCCGCTACCAAAACACACGCAAGACAATAATCAAAAAATAGGAGAGCGGTCAAGCTAATTATAAGGAAACTGTATTAACCATGATTAATCAAATAAAATGTTGGTTTGTTTATTTAGTGCAATGAATGGCTTATTTCGAGGGTTATATCTTTGCTAGATTCAGACAGTTCTTCTTCCTAAAACCTAGACACGTAGAATTCTATCACAATTAAACGCATCCGCATAAAGTATTTTATTTGCTGATTATAATCTATCTTAAGAGATTAATAATGGTAATCTTATTAAACCCTAGCCCATCAAGACTTTACCCACCCACTTACTGCCTAACGGCTCTTTATATTCTAGTAGTCCACTGTCCGAGTCCTTACCAAGGGAATCAGAACGTTATTTGTTGATTGATCCGCTCTGACTACACCTTAAAATATATATAATATAATAAAATATAAAATATATAGTAAGAATAGTCTAAAA
>BQNB010209891.1:0-10307 GCA_026074375.1 Tanacetum coccineum
AGTCCTTGTGGTTGATTGATGATATGATTTGATATTGAGGTTTGTTAAAGTTAATTAGATGTCCAAAGAAGGTCTAAGTATAGCAAGTCTCAATGAAGAATGATTGTCAAATCTCAGATATCAATAGACAAGTCTTAATAGACAAATCTCAATAGACAAATCTCAATAGACAAATCTCAATAGACAAATCTCAATAGACAAAACTCAATAGACAAATCTCAAGATCTGTTGAGATTTTGTCTATTGAGTTTTGGGCAGCATAACGTTAAGATTTGCTATATAAAGGTTCTTCAATGAGGCAAAACGCAGTAGCAAATGTCAACTTGTAAACAAAACTCAATAGCAAAACGCAGGCCACATTCAACCAAATACACCCGTCGTTATTATACCAGTTTGTCTCTATTCCACAAATGGAAAACAACCAAAACGCAGTAATGAGATCTAGGCAAAACGCAGCCAAGAATTACCCTTTAATATACAAATAGCAACCAATAACAACTCTTGTATACATAAAACACAGCCAAGAAAAATCTTCAAACTTTCGAGTAAACCACCAAATAAGCTGTAGAATCTCAATAAACGATACAAGGGCTTGTTCTAAACACGAAAGTACACGTCTTTTTCGAATCTAACCACAAACAAAGCCACAAATCTTGATTTGAATTTTTTTTTCAAAAAAAGTTTTGAACCAAAAAAACAAAAAAACTATGTTTGATTATTAAAAAAGGCACGTTTAAGCTATGAATAATTTAGGAAGCTTGAGCTTAACACCACCTAAGAACTAATAAGCCCCAAAATTTTTTGAGCCGTGAGCTTATTTGTCAAAATAAGCCACGAAAATTTTGAATTTTGAGCTTATTCCCATAAAACAAATCACAATCCACCCAAGGCTCTTGATACCAAATGTAGATAACCCATAACACTTTCACTTCATCATGGATACAAGAAAATAAGATGAGAAATATGGAAGAATTTTAGAGAGAGAAAGTAAGGAGAAAAAATAAGAAGTGGCTGATTTACTTGCAAAGTTACAAATGAGACCAACACCCTCTCCATCCTTGGAGAGGGATAATTATAGTTAAAACCAAGAGGTTTTCATGCCTTGGTATTTCTACGGGCCGGGCTCGGGATTACTTGGGCTTTCGCCCGATACACGTGACCGATTAGATTACATAAAGAGCCCGTTTATCCGTCTAGCCTATTACAACGTATAATTAATTAATCACCGAGACCTAATATAATTAGTGAAAAAACTTCCTTGTTTGACTCAATATTTTGAGGCTAACAAATTCCTAGCTTAATTTAGGATAATTTTTGTTAAATTTAGCTTATTGTAGTTTGTTCTCAATCTGTTTCAAGTTTTCAGTTTGTCAAAAAGTATTTTTGGGTCTTAATTTTAAGCATCAAGAGTCTTTTCATTTTCAAAAAGCAAAAAAAAATAGTAGAGTAAACTGTCATTTTCAACTTTCTTTTCTAGCTTATTTCTTTAACCAATTTACTCAATTCCAGCTTATTTTAGTTATTTGAGTCTAGGTCTTTATCTGTTTTCAGTTTTCAGCTTATACCTATTGATTATTAGTTTTATTTCTTAGCTTAAAGTAGTGGTCTTAGTCCTTAAAATCTTTTTATAGTGTCTTAATGTCTTTTAACTGCTTTTCAGCATATTTAATTTGCTTATTTTTAGTCCATAGTGCTTATTGAGTCTTCCACTAGGTCCGTTCTAGCTAATTGGTCTTAATATTAGCTTGTTGGTCTTATTAATCTTTTTTAATAGCCTAACCGTTTTAGCTAATCAAATAGTCTTAATTTGCCAAAACTATCACTTTAATTTGTACTTTTCTTAGCTTATTAATAAGTCTGGCATTAAGTCCTTTTATTAAAAATGCTTATTTTTGTCTTATCTTTAGCTGTTTTTTAAAGAAAAATAATTTTTTTTTACAAAAAGGTAAGTCACAGGACTCGAACCTGTGACCTCCCTCTACACACACACGTCTTACCATCTTGCCCTTGTATCTTTTTCGTTATATGCATGTTCCATTTATTTCTTATACTTGTTTTAGTTTTAAGCTTATTTAGATTATCATATTTTTAACAGCTTATTGGCTTTAGCTTTTTGAACCATTTTTCTTTGTAAACCTCAATATTAGTGTCTAGTATTTTTATAAATTTACTTAAATTTTTAGGATTAAGTTTAATTTTTTTAATTTAATTTTTAGTCTTATTTAGTTTTAAAAATAGTTTTAATTAGTTTATAAATTAACAAAAATAATTTTTGTTTATTAAAAATTAGTTTAATACATTTTAGTTTCAAAAATTTGCATTTTGAGTTTTTAGAGTATTAATTTGTCATTTTTAGTTAATTAGTTAGCTATTAATTAGTTTTTAATTGTTTTTTAAATGTCGTTAGATTTTTAAATTGCTTTAATTCCTATATTAGTGTGCCTTTATGTGCTTTCTCTTTGCATTATTAGATTTAGAATTCAAAATCTAAAATTTCGAATATTCAAGCACGCGATCACGAATTGAAACAAAATTTTCAATATTCACGCTTCGTTAGGAAAACGACTCGGGAACAATTTAAACTTTATCCTTTCCTAAAGGTAATTTTCTAATCAATACTTTCTGAAAATATATTTTATTAGTGATTAGCTTATTACTCTTTCACAAGAGTGGTTTGCCCTAGTTGCTTAAAATATATATATTATTATAAACGAATCACAAAGGCTAGAGATCAAAGATCACATAGTATGAGGGAACAATCCTGCAACATAATAAAGACCAAAAATTCAAGAACTCAATGACAAAGCAATCTCAACAAGTCCAAGGAACAAAGAATCAAGATCTTACCTCATGAATTCGAAGACCACACATTAGGGGAGATTGTTAGCCTCAAATATGTCTATGAACATGGAAGCTCAGAATCTGCATGATACCTCCATAAGGAAACCTCGCTTTAAGGGAGATTTTTAGCCTCAAAATATTAAGTCGAACAAAGAAGCTCGGCTACAAATCATGGAAGCACGGTCTTATTAAATATATGGTATAATAGGCTAAGTTACGGTTATCAGGCTCGTTTATTTAATCTAATTGTGTAAGAGTTTTGGGCTTAAGCCCACAAGACCCAAGCCTGGCCCAAGTCCAAACCATTCGGCCTAATAAGTTTCGTAGTGAGCCGGCCTAATGGACAAGTCCAACCTTACATAGTTGTGGTATAAATACACCTTCTCCATGTATGGAGAAGGTTGGTTGTCTCATTTGTTTCATTTTGCAAACACATAGCAATCCAAACACTCTCTTAATTTCTCTGTCTTTTCTTCTCATCTTCTTCCTCTTTTCTCTCTTTATTTCTTATATTATTTTCTTGTCAAATCCATTGTGAAGTGAAGTGATATACCGGGTTCCAACATTTATACATCATATACGTCATTTCCTAGCACTTATATATGCTTGTATTATATTGGTTTTCATGCAAAACTTGTTAAAACAAAACTAGATGTTGAGCAAAATTTTTTAGTTGACTTATATGATAAAATGAACACTATAAAACAACCTTATGGCAAATTTATCTCCAATTTCTATTAGTAAAACTTCTTAGGTTTATTTTTGGAGTTGGCCACACAATAGATGATTTTTTTATCATTTTTGAATATTTTTGCAAAATTAGTGGTACAAAATTGAGTTTGGAACTTTTGTCATAATTATGAGCACATTAAGAGTGGTTTACATAGTATAGCCTTTGCAAATTTTTGTAGATAAGACATTAAATTCAACTCAGCAAGTTGAATCGACTTTAAAGGGTAAATAACGAAGAAGATATGAGTAAAACAAGATAGGTAAAGTTTTCTGGAAATTTTCTGCTTTAAAATCCGTGTTTGTAGAGACACTTTGGATGTCTAAAACTTATTTCCTCTGCATGGGGTCTTGATATTTTAAAAGTAGACATTTTTACCTTTAATTCAGGATTTGAATGAGCAAAAACGAATAAGAAAAGAATGAGTTATGGCCGTTTTATGTCGTTATTTAATTTCGGACAACAACAATAATAAAGGGGTTTTGGAAATAAAAATGTGTTTTACTTGTCTTTCCTAAATAAGATGACTTACAAAAGTTTATAAAATAATACTACAAGCATATAGAAGTGATAACATTTCATAAAACTCATACACTTTATAAATTTTGAAAAATACACTTTATAAATTTTGAAAAACCATGGTATAGATGGATGTAACTAAATTGGTACACCAATAGTCACTACCAAATTAGATGCTGATTTACAAGGAGTCCCCACTGATCAATCGAAATATCAAAGCATGATCGGGTCGCTTATGTATCTTAGTTCTAGTCGACCAGACATTGTTTTTGCTCCCTTTGTTTGTGCTAGATATAAAGGTCGACCTACGTTCAAACACCTTAGAGAGATTAAGTGGATCTTTTGGTACCTCAAACAAACTTATAACATGGGTCTTTGGTATCCGAACAATTCCAGATTTGAACTAGATTGACATCCTCACCCAGGTAAGTAGCATTTACTTGATCGGAGGCACCGATCAAACAGACGTATACCGTTTGCGGAACTTGGTATTTTTGGGATAGATACCTGTCGGGTAAAAACTTGTAACAACTTAAGCTCTTGTTAAGGATTTGGTGTCATGAGCTTAGTGCAATTGTAATTACTTTTATGTGATATTCTATGTGTTACAATAGTCATACACTTAAAATCTTGTGATCCAAACTTATTGTTGACATTTTATGCATTTGTATTATTCTGGGTCCCTAACTAGCATGTTTGCTATGTAATAGCATTGAAGTTCAAGGTAGAGTCAACCAGTGGAAGTCGCATTGCCTTGGATTTTACTACTTGAACATTATCGTTGATTGTACTCAAAATACTATCTTTCTTTGTCTTAAAAACGTTGATGTGGTAATTAGTGATAATCGTTGGTTTTATTTTATATGATTTCAACAAGTTATTTTTAACCGACTCATATTAAGGTAGCTTTTATATTTTCCTTTCTTCTTGTTTTATGAAGTACGTACCTCGGTCTACCTTTTGCTGTGATATTTTGCTGGGTGGGACATTTCAGGGTTCATCAATCTCACTGAGAAATCTTCATAAGCTAGTCAAAATACACTTTATAAATTTGGAAAAACCATGGTATAGATGGATGTAACTAAATTGGTACACCAATAGTCACTACCAAATTAGATGCTGATTTACAAGGAGTCCCCACTGATCAATCGAAATATCAAAGCATGATCGGGTCGCTTATGTATCTTAGTTCTAGTCGACCAGACATTGTTTTTGCTCCCTTTGTTTGTGCTAGATATAAAGGTCGACCTACGTTCAAACACCTTAGAGAGATTAAGTGGATCTTTTGATACCTCAAACAAACTTATAACATGGGTCTTTGGTATCCGAACAATTCCAGATTTGAACTAACAGCCATGCAAGGTGTCATGATGATTGTAAAAGTATACCATGGGGAATTCAATTTCTTAAAGACAAGCTGGTTAGTTGGTCGTCAAAAAAGCAAGACTGTAATGCGATGTCACCTGCTAAGGCGGAGTATGTGCCACTATCTGCGTGTTGTGAACAAGTGGTATAGATGTGAACACAACTCATATACTTTGGATTTTACTTGAACAATATTCCAATGTACTATGTCTCAGAGAGCGCAATTGCTATATCATGCCAATCCGATTACATTATTATCGTCACAAAGCACATCAACATCTGGTATCATTTTATAAATGGTAGACTTGTTTACTAAAGCCCTTATAAAGGAAATGTTTGAGTATCTTGTTCACCGAATGGTATGAGATGTATGACTCCAACTGAGTTGGACCGTCTAGCAAAACTATCTTGATTTTAAAATATCATACATCAAAACATGTAGATAAATATTCAAAAACAAATTAAAAATTTGAAAATTGAAAAGTCAACAACATTTTCTTTGAAAATTTTTAAAAATTAAAAACAAATAAAAATTTGGAAAAGAAAAATACAAAAATATTAGGTATTTAAACAAATCACATGTCTCTAGAGGTGCGCAAATCAGTTAACCAGTTCGGTTCGGTTTGAGTCAAACAGGAACCAGTTTCAGTCAACAGGAAGCCGAAACCAGTTTCTCTTTGGCACGGAACCTGACCCGGTTTGGAAACCGTTTGGGTATCGTTCATGCCGAAACCGGGTTTGTCCGGTTTGGAACCGTTCGGTTAACGGTTAAACTGGTAAAAACGGTTTGGTCATTTTTGGTTTTTTTTTTTTTTTTTTTTTTTTTTTTTTTAACATATAGGAAATACAACATAAACGAAATACAAAGAAGTCGTGATGACAAGAACGGTTGCTGTTTATTTTTTAAACATATAGGAAATACAACATATAGGAAAGTTACAAATAAACGAATACAAAATAAAAACATAGTAGTATGTGTATTGTCGTGTCCGTGTAGACTAGGACCCTCCGAGCTCCCTCTTGGGTTTTTTTCCCCCTCATCTTCTGCCCCGCTGCTCAACATTATAATCAACGAGGTGGTTCTTCAAAAGAGCCGCGCTACTAGCATCTACGCAATTTCTTGAATCGGTTAGTGAGTGGCTCATTCATTTGAACCTCGTCATTAAAGATCCTTCTTAAAAGTCCAAGGCAGTTAAGTGGAGTTCGTGTGCTGGTCTACGCTCATGACGCGTCTATGTGGGACCTTTAAACACATACACATCATCTATAAGGACTCTTGCAGATTTAGTCTGTTCTGCGATTGAACAAAAATCTACACTTGTTGAAAATGCTGATTCAGATGCTACGAGAAGCTTGGAACTTAATATAATCCTGGGCCATGCGGGATAGAACAGGAACTGATTTTCTTGTTTTCCAAAACCCCTATACATCATAAGATTCATTAGTCATTGGGCTGAAGTCCTCTCACAAAATTGTTTTGATATATTGCTCATTACTCAAGGGACATTATAGGATCAACCATTGCCTTCTTTTGTTTATGTTGGGTTAAACAGTGTACCATACGAGATAATGGATCACGAACTCTTTGGGACTGAAGAACCCTCAGCAGTTGTTGATGAGTCTGGTGACTACCATATTTCGTCTAATACTTATTATACCAATCTTGAAAGATTCAATGAAAAATAATCTACGGACTAGTTGCAAATTACCCACATCATACAGGCAAACTCCAAGTCCCTACTTATATTTCAATCAAATAGTCTACACCGTTCATTAAAAATGGATTTAAAGCGGTGCACATAGTAATTATGGTGGCATGTTTCAAAATACTTCCTAAGTTTTCTCTTCATCGGTGTACCATACTTGACAACACCCCCCCCTCCAAGTTCTAAAGCAGATAATTGACAACTTTTGAAAAAAATCTGTTGCGAACCAATGGAGATGTTGGGTTAGTAAAACCCCCGGACAAAACAACCGTGAATTTTGAGACACCGCAAGTAATGGGTTAACATTTCAATTCGTCCCCCAATATTCTCCGGGAATTTTTTAAAACTCTTCTACCATTCTTGCTGACCAAAATGTCTGAAAATGAATCAACGTTATTTGCTGTTTCAAACCACTTTCGAACATTTCAAACGTGGAGTGCAATCGTGTTTCAATGTCCCAACTCTTGGCGAAGATACTAGGTTTTTTATGCATCGTGACAATTTATTATATAACGTCTACCGGTTTTCTAACCAGATTTGATAACTTATTTTAACATTTGTTTGAACTGCCTCTTTCATTTGATTACACTATGGGACCTTTAAACCTGCTTGCCATCACCAAGTTAATGGATGTGTGCAACACAACGACTATGATAAAATATACCCCTAATTGTGGGTTGTATTTTAATCTTAGTTTATTCATGGCCCGTTGTGTTGTTGCTGGCATTGTCCAACGTTATTGACAAAATTTTTTCTTTTCAATCCTTAAAGACAAAGACTTTTTCTAACATATATTTCAAGTTTTTACCGGTGTGCTCAGACGAAAACTCTTCGAACGAAATGAACCGATTCAATCATTTGCCAAGAACTAGTTCATCCAATGTGCGGTAACACACATGTAAAGAAAACCGGGCAAATTTTGGGAGCGGACATTATGTCCGTTGTTAGGTTGACCATAGTATTTAGGTTTAGCAAATACCATCAATTGTTGCTTTTTTAGCGTAACCATAATTTCATAGCACACGTTTAAGGGTAGAAGACCTTACATGAGTGTAGCGCGGTTGCATAGTGTTCTGGAACACTATCGTTGTTGTTCGTTGTCAAGTGGTTATATGGTAACACTCTTTGAATCACCAAACCGCAATTGTTCACGTAGATAATCGGATTGTACTTGAAAAACTTGACCATCTCGGCCATCGTCGTTTTGCACCGCTTCTGGGTTCTGATTCTGCTGAGCTTGAGTACTTCACAATGAGGATGACTATTTGATTCTTCAACGTCGTATTGGTACGAAGCAAAGAAAATGAAAGCGACTTGCATTGTCGCTTTTTTCATGACCGTCGGTCATTAATGCACATGTTGTAGTCTTTCCAAACTCTGGATTTCGACTGGTTTGTCGATTTCACGGGATTTGCAGTGCAATGATGAACCAACCACCGGTAGTAGCTGAGCCTAGAGGCGGATTCACTTGTCCATTGAGGTGTGATATGTTTTTTTTTTTGTCTCTAAGAAAGATTGTATGAAGGATTGATAGTTGTGATAATAGTTGTATATAAAATCCTTATTTATAGAATAGATAACTGCATATTCTATCCAGTTATCCAAAGAAAATCTATTTGGAATAAGAAAATCTGATAATGTAATTCACGGGACCCACATTTTATCCACACAAATAAATTGGTTCTGCTTCCAACCGGTTCACAATACCGTTCGGAAAACCGGTTCCAAAAACCGGTGTCAAAACCGGTGGAATCCCAAAAATGTAGAACCTAGGTTTTCAAACCGTGCGGTTTGACAGGACGGAACCGTATCGGTCAATAACCGGTTTTGAACGAGTTAGGTTCCTACAAATAAAAATTTGGAAAAGAAAAATACAAAAATATTAGGTATTTAAACAAATCACATGTCTCCTTTAATTTTCACAATTTCATTATCTGAATTTTCTCAAAATATCATTTGAATGCATAAACGAGATCATGATTTGACGAGGAGTTATTCATATGAAAAATGTTTTGTCACCGGTAAAACATGTGTTTGTAATTTTCAATTCAAAAAAAGTAAGAAATTTTTAATATCACCATCTTCAAAAATAACAAAGATTGTCAAAGAAATGAAAATAATGACTTCCCGAATAAATTTTTGTTACAAAAGGAACCAATTTTCTTAATGAGTATTTATTTGAGGGGAGTTATAAAATTTTTAATGATGAACCAAACTTTGGAAAAGCAAAATAACATTCATGGACTAACTATGTGAAGGGATTCAACTCCAAGGGGGAGTTTGCTATAATTTTGAATTTAAAATAAACCATCTATCAAGTTAAGGGATTATTTTTGTCAAAAGGGCAAAGTTACCCATCGTCAACGCAGGTCAACTTCTCATTCTATTTGGATATAAAGCACCATAGTCCTATTTAGGTCCTCATTTATTTATTACTCCCAAGCCAATTTTGGATCCCCTTTTCATAAGAAGAATTAGGTCCCTCTACAAAGTGCATCCAATGGATTCAAAAGCTTAATTCGTTTTAAAGTAAGGTCTCTAATTGCTTATAAAACATACTTTAAGTATTCATTTGTATGAGTATGTTTTAATTTGAATGAATTGCTTCATTTAGTTCTTTAGGGTTTCAATACATTTACAATAGATCTATAACGAATTAGGGCTATGTTGTTTGTGTGTTTTGTATAGATTTGATATTCCTAACGTGTGTATAGGCTATTTCGATTCCTTATTCATGGATTTGAAGTGGTTTGTGGTTTGAATACGATTTTGGATTGTATGGTGTTATGGTTTGTAGTTCTTGATTACATTAGTATGCTTGTGTTTTAGTTAGTCGATGATTTAGGCTTTGTATTATGCTTAAAATACATTTCTTTAAATTGTTACATAGATGTAAGGTGGTTGTGATTTGATTAATAGACCTTATTCATCGGACCTCATTCACCAGGACCTTTTTCTTTGGACCTCATTTATTGGACCTAATTTGTTTTGGACCTCATTCGTAATGGGCTTAATGAATTTTGGGCCTATACTCTTTTGGACTTTATTCTTGACTGAACCTCATTCGTATTGGACTAAAAGGTATACGGCCTAAAATGATTGGTTAATGGGCTTAAATGGTTAATGGGCTAAAAATAATGGTTAAT
>BQNB010209892.1:0-10307 GCA_026074375.1 Tanacetum coccineum
AAAATACAGTTAAGTGGATGTGCTTATATCTAATAAAGAAAAATCAAATGTCTAGAAACATACCCCACTAAGCTACAATAGTCAATCAAATGACAAGAGCATATATTTAAAAGATGGGTAAAAGTCGAAAAATATCCACAAACTTTTAAAAATGTCTCGACATCACCAACGAACTAAATTTCGTCCTATCTGTACCAACGAACTTTCAAATATTGTTCTAATATCACCCATATCATAAATTATGACTGACACCGTGGCAGTCACCATCCAAGTTGGACCGGTTTTTTTCTTTTTTCTGACACATTTGTGGGTCCCATTGTTAATTTTAACACATAATTTTGAGATGAAGCAAATATATACAGTAGTAATCTGTTTTGAAAATGCAATTCCAAACACCCTCTAACAAAAATAGTTTATTAGATACCCGTAAGGAATCAAAAACATTTTTAATAAAACTAACCAAATATGCGACTCCCATCTACCAGTTTTTCTATAAAAGTAACACCTCTATACTGTGAGCTTCTAGACCTAGGTCCTCTCTTACTCTTCTTCGCAGCTTGTACCATAGGCTTCATTTGTTGTACCTCCACCATTTCACCTTTACCTCGAAACAACAGTTCACATGTTGCACCTCTTGACTCACCGGAAAAAGAGCCCGAGTCACCAACTCAGTTCGAGTCTGACTCAGTTTCTCCAAAAGTACACCACTATCTCCCACTTTCAATATATCAAAGGAATGTCGTTACTGAATCGCAGTCGTGTCCCTTGTGTGATGCGATTCTTGAAGATACTTCTCACTTATTCTTCAATTGTTCTTTGGCTAGAGATGTGACGAGATTATTATGTCGCTGGTGGAATTTGGAAGTGCAATCTTTTTCATCGTATGCAGAATGGCTCGTTTGGTTCAATTCGGTTCGTCTTGCTTCTAATTTGAAGGTTATTTTGGAAGGCGTTTTTTATGTTACGTGGTGGAGTTTGTGGAATTTCCAGAACCAATTACTTTTCGCGAGTAAAAAGCCTCGTAAAGAGTCCATTTTCGATGATATTGTTTTACGATCTTTTTGTTGGTGTAAAGCTAGAGGTAGTTCTAAGTTAAGATGGGATAGTTGGATTCAACACCCATATTTGATTTCTTTGTAATTGTCTAGCTTCTTGCTAGTGTTTCTAATAAAGTTGCCGTTAAAAAAAAGATAATTTATGAAACAATATATTAAAAAAATTAAGAAAACTCTTATTCGAGTTAAACGAGTCAACTAAACACAAATTAGCCAAATATTTTCAACATGATACCCGGCCTTATTCAAGATTCAAGTTATTCGGGTTTACTCAGGTTCTTTTTACACCTCTATCTCTCATAATATAACCCAAGATCTAACCGTTGGAACTTATTTAGCAAAATATTTTCTTCAATATACCATACAAGTACGTGTACTAAAAATTATTTTTTCTTGTGATCTTTCAAATTTTGTTTCAATATGCAAATCCAATACTTTTTACTCGAATCATGTTCGTAAAATCCAACAAATACGTGAAATTTTAACATGTGGTAGAAGATAATTAATGTTTAATTACGCAAATAAAGATGTAATGTCTCTCGCTAGAACAATAGTATGACCACTTTTATAAGAAATTGTTTCAAGTTTGGTATCCCACATGGATCAAAAAACACATATAATGCTTAGTTATATACTCTCATGTGTATTGATTGTTAAATTAGTATTAGTATTATGTTGTTGGACTAGAGACTTGTACGTGCTACACTAGCATGTATGATATTTATAGTCCGATAATTTATACATGTCTCTAATTTTTTTACGCATCACTTTATTTTTTTCATTTCTATAATCACTTTATTTTTTTCATTTCTAAGGTCTATGAGACTATGAGTATATATTTAAGAGCGCAGTTTTCACAATTTTCAGGGTTTACGAGTATGCATAGTAAAGTGTATATTCTTAACACATGTCTAATTTTTTTTACGCATCACTTTATTTTTCTCATTTTTAAGGTGTATGAGTATGTATTTAAGAGCGTAGTTTTTCTTAATTTTCAGGGTTTACGAGTATGCATAGTAAAGCGTATATTCTTAACGTAATAATGTTCTAGTTTTATGTTAGTAACATGATCAAATTTTCTCATTTTAAGTTTTATGAGAACGGTAGCGTTAAAATAAAAAGACACTTATTCGTGAGAAGTGTAAAAAAGACAAAAAAAAAAACATCTTTATTTTTTTTTAGATATGTGACGTTGGTGGATAAAACATTTGTGAATAACATATATAAAATTGAAATTTTATGCATCAACTTTTTTCTTTGTACATTAAAATTTGTGCATCACATTTGACTTCCAAACAAAATGCACCGGTCGTCTTTAGGCCGTTCAGGTCACACACTCGCAATCAGAGTAGTTTCAAGCAAAATTTCAGTCAGATCAACCAATTAGTGGTACGAAGAATATCGTCAAAGGTTAAAGATTCGTTAAATATAGAGGTTAGAGTCGATACAACTCGATCAACCGACGACGCCTTTTGCCTTATAAACTAAGTAAATAGCTTATGTAGTTTTCCATTATCTGTTTTTTTTTTCTCCCAAAATACTACCCATTAGTTGACCCATTTCATAAAATTGTAGGCATTACCCCCTCTATCTGTATGTCTAACTCATACCCACTGATTGACCATAGGGGATGATGGTTCATACTGGAACATGCTAGCAGGGCTGCATATGAAACAAACCGAGTTCGTGCTCAACTCACCCATCTTAGCTTAGGCTCAACTCAGTTCAATAGCACAACGAGCCTTAATGGTGCGAGCTCTCAACTTGAGGAATATTCCGTCCGAGTAGAGAGCTTTAATAGCCCAATATAGTTCGGTTTAAACACGCTTGAAAGAGCTTTAATAACCCAATAAGCACAACAGTTAGTGGCCCCTGCTCTAACTAACGTAATGCTATCTACCAAGCTAGTCGTGACCCTTAAGACCGACCACTGCTACATTTGGATGCAGTATCACCGTCCAGCTGCATACCGAAAACATTGTTTTCACTCACACATACATAATCACTGAATGTTGTGGCATAGCAGAAAGAACTAAAGTCAAATAAATAAAGACTAATCGTATCGATGAACAAACTCAAACAGCAAGCCACCGTTTCGATAAGTGAATGTAAGGCATAAGAGTCGGAAGGAAGACGGGGGAAGGAAAAGTGCGGAAATGGTCTGACATCACTAGGACTGTGAGCAATACCCTCTGGTTGAGTAGTTCTCAGCGACGATAGGAGGACGTGTACAGGAGAATCAGTGGATCTCGGTCCAAAATTATAAAACCTCTGAAGACAACGAGTTGTCTTTCAGCTATAGCGTCAAGGCACTGAGAAACAGGAAGTGTTGAGACGTTGCAACACTACATAGAGCACTCATAGATTGAGTTACATCGTCAACTGGACAAACAGTCACTCTATCTTAATATATACACACGACACAGCAACACAGAATCTTCAATACCGAACAATTAAGAACACATGGTGCTTATTGCTTAAGTTTATCTGCTGATGCCTTAATAGGCATTCCGGTGGAATGGAAACCAAAGGGGATTAGAACATTTGCGCCTCTTGAGCGTTGATAGGCTGCTGCAAACTCAACTTTCGATATGGTGTATGCATGGCCTAGATGCATATGGCCATTCATATACGGAAACGGAAAGTACCCAAAAAACTTGTCCCCATCTTTAGCAGGCTCATCGTTAGCTTCGGCTTCAAAAACACGAGACTCGTCCCACCAGTTTCTTATTTCATGTTCTATTTCCATAAGCTTGTCCCTCCTCTTGAAGCTGTTCCCGTTTGTTCTATCTTCCATATTACTGGAGTACACAAAAGATTATTATATAAAATATTTAATAAAAATCGAATGATAGTACAGAAAGATAATCTAGTTATGCTAAGTTTTAGAGGTTCGTTGGGACATTTTGTGTATGACCATCATAATCGAAACAAACAGAAGTTGACCTGATTCAAAAATTCATACACTAATTGAACTTTGACAATATAAGATACTAGCTAAAGATTTTGGGCTTAATGTGCAACTATAAAAGAGATCGATTTTCGCCAAAAAAAGAGAGATTTTATGTGTCAAATAGTACATAATGAAAACTTAAGTAAAACGGTAAGATATATACCTCAAGTATCCGTTGAATGGTTGAAGATTGCAGGGTGTAGGAGATGTCGTAAGTATCAACACCACACTAAATCATGCAGGCGTTTTTTCAGGTCCCGGATTCTGTAACAGAGATATATAAATCGATCCTCACCGTTGTTTTTTGTTTTGGTTAAGGTTTAGGTTTTTGAATATGGTTTGACGACATGCACAACAAGTACGTGTATTTATACTTGCGAATCTTATGACCAAAATTATGTTTCCTTTTCTTTTCTTGGTCACCACGTTTAAATAACAGAGTTTTTGTTGCTATTAGATTTGACTAACCCGTGTATGCATTCATAAAGTCTTGGTCACGACGTTTCCTTTTCTTGTGTACAAAAAAGAGAGTGCATACATAGTAGGGGTGAGCAACTGAGCATTATAGACCGCGAACCGGACTAATCATAGTGGACCGAATGTATTTCGGCCCGGTAATCGGTTCACCAATTATAATACTACTCATTTTGCAAATAAAACGACGCCGTTTTTGGCGTGTTTTTACTGTTCATTTTAGCAACAGTGCTTTATTTAATCATATCTTGTAACAAGTAGGGTTGGATAAGTTGGAAGACGTTAAAAGGTTTGACCAGGGCCGGATTTGGGCCTGTGCAAAGTGACCAACTGCACAGGGCCTATAACCCAGGCCTATAACCCAATAGGGGTCTCATAATTGTCCGGTACTACATAATGTATAACAGGCCCATTTGCAATCCAGTATTCGTTTTTTCTTATATACGAAATTTTACCAATAATTGGGTTTTTCTAACATTATCTTTATCAAGTCTAACAAAATTATCATTTGTTAGTTATCACTGGCATAGACGGAAATAAGACATAAGCTAATCATGTACATTTAAGGAAAACTAAACAAAATTGGGAAAAGGATTTCCTTTAGATTAGATGCGTTAATGAAAAATAATGGTTTTATAAAAATTAACACTACACCTAAAAAATTAACAATAGCAAGAAATCAAGAAGACAAAGTTTTATCAATACCCCAACTCTTGGGGTGTTTGTTTTGGCTTATATAGCGTGTTAATGGCTTATTTGCTTTTCGGCTTATATTTCATAAAATAACTTCTTTTTTTCTTATTTTGAAACTTTTCTAATATAAGTAAAAAAAACTTGAAATAAGCTACAAAAAATAATCTTATAAACCATACGCCGAAAATCAAATAAGTCATAAGCCCGCTATGATCCCACTAATCTCTCATTAGGGGTGTCAGTTGAGTCGGGTTGTTCGGGTTCAGGTCAAATTCGGGTGCGGTCAAAGTCAGGTCAAAGCTAAAAATAACATATCTGAATCTTGTTTGAACTCGGGTTAGTCAAGTTCGGGTCAACTCGGATCTGTTAATTCGGGTTCGAGTCAACCCGAATATGAGTTAAATAGTCATGAAGTTTTATATCTAGGACAAAAGCTATAAATGAGTAACATACTTTTTGTTTTGTGCTACTTGAGTAGACATACATCAAAAAGTTATAACATAGATAACCTACTTTAAAAAGATACCAAATGTGGTAACAATGTATTTTTATATTTTGTACACTTCAGCTGCCACCTAGGATGCCATGTGTACAGTCAAAGTCAATTTTTTTATTTTTTTAAAATTTATTTTTGAAATTTTTAATTAAAAATAATATTTTTTTAAATATAAAGTAAGAAAAAAATTTAAAACAAAAATTTTTAAAGTTTTATTTACTTTTTTAAAATTTTAAATAGAGTACGAAATTTTTTTAAATAAAGTACGAAAAAAATTAAAAATTACTTTAATTAACGTTTTTATTTTTTTTTAAAATTTTAAATTACTTTAATTAAAGTAATTTAAAATTTTAAATAACGAACGAAAAAAAATTTAAAAAATTTAAAAAATTTTATTTAAAAAAACAAAAATTAAAAATTATTTTAATTAAAAAATTTTCGTACATTATTTAAAAAAAAATTAATACTTTGCTTTAAACTTTTTTCTTACTTTATTTTAAAATAAAGTTGTATTTTATAATTAAAAATTAAATATAACAAAAAAAAATTAAAAAAAATGTTGACTTTGACTATACACCTGACATTCTAATAAAAATAAAAAAATTTATTTGTGTCGAGTAGTCGACTTAATCAAGTTTAAAAATTATTTTGAAGCCTGATTCGACGCTATTTAGTATCTCACATTTAGGGCTGAAGCAAGATGAACCGAAACCGACAGACCCGAAAAACCGAGCCGAACCAGTGTTATTCGGTTCGAGTTTTTCGGTTATAGTTACGTATTTCGGTTTAGTTCGGTTCGGTTTCGGTTGCGGTTCGTTTCGGCCAAACCGAAATTTAGTCGGTTCGAACCACATAAACGAACCGAACTAACCTTATTCGGTTCGGTTTCGGTTTATATAGGATTAACTCGGTTTGCTAAATTCTCTTATTCGGTTTTGGGTCGGTTTCGATTTTTCTCGATTCGAGTCAGTTTCGACCCGATGCTCACCCCTATTCACGTTACTCGAGTTGACCCGAATAACTCAAAATCAAATTTTGACTTAAGTAACTCAGACTCGAATAAACTTAATCGGGTTTGGTTTCGGGTCCCCTACCTCTCATACTCATCTTTCCCGCTTACTTTTAGGCACTAAAATAAGGACCTTTTTCCGATGACTATATAATAAAACCCAAGATCTAACCTCACCAAAACCATCAAATAATCAAAATCCCAATCAAACCCTAAATCCCCAAATCATGTCACCAATTACCACCATCATAACCCTCCTCATCACCGTCACCGCCGCCACCGCCGCCACCCCAACCGCCTACGACCTAATCCAAACCTACGGCTTCCCAAAAGGCATCCTCCCAATAGGCGTCACAGGCTACACTCTAAACACCACTACAGGAAAATTCCAAGCTTATTTCCCCAACGACTGTAGTTTCAATATAGAGGGTTCATACGACTTGAAATATAAGAAAACTATTAGTGGGACTATTTCTAATTTTAGGTTAAAGGATTTGAGTGGTGTCAGTGTTAAAGTGTGGTTGTTTTGGTTGAATATTGTGGAGGTTTATGTCGAAAATGGGGAGTTGGGGTTTAGTGTGGGGATTGCTAGTGCGAGTTTCCCCGTTGGGAATTTCGATGAGTGTCCGCAATGTGGGTGTGGGATGGATTGCGGCGAAAGAGAGAGGACGAGGACCGGCTCGTTGAGTCAAGTTAGGTTGATTTTTGAAAGTGGACAGTTATTTTGGGACAGAGAAACGGAAATGATAGATGGTTAGAGTTTTGGAATAATAAGTTGTGGTCGTGGGCGTTTGAAAGTGGACACTTATTTTGTGACAGAGAGAGGTGTTTTGATGAAACGGATAGTTTTAAAGAGTTTTAGAATAATAAATAGTGGTCGTGGGCATTTCATTATTTGCGATTTGTGTCAAGTTTTATGTTTTGTACCGAGTAGTTTTTATGAATGAATTGTTGATGAATTATGCTTTGAATTCGTTGTAGTTTTTACACTTTTTCGAGGGTGTTCATTTCGGCTTATATTGCCGGTTTATGGCTTATTTGGTTTTGGGCTTATGTTCAATAAGCTCACTTTTTGTGGCTTATTTTAAAACTTTTAGGCTTATATAAGTTTATTAAAAGTTTCAAAATAAGCCACAAAAAGTGAGCTTAAGCCGGCCATACAAGCCGAAAGAAACACCCCCAAAGAAGAATGTTGGTTAGTTTTGATATATGGCATACATTTGATTGACCTTGACATTTGTGAATTTTTTCTTTTAGATGGTCCATCTGCTTGCATTGAGCAAACCTGAATCTAGAATAATATAGCTAGCCATTTTTATATTTTGCATGACAAGGACTGGTGTGATTTGTGATTGTTGGTCACTTGTTTGTAGTTTTGTAGTAGCAAAAGGTTCATAAAATACACTACTTAAACTTATGGCTGTCATTGTCCATAATTCCTATGCTGTCATTTGTCTGAAGTCATAGTCAATATTACATATGATTTAAACTGAAGACAGAAATTGAATTTTGTTTTTAGTTTTTTTTTAGAGGAACTGCATTAACTAGGGGTGAGATTACCGGGGACCCGGAACGGACTCGGATCCGCAAGGTTATTTACGGTCCGGTTCGCGGTCCGGTGTTTTGGACCAATTCGGTCCTCGGTCCGGTCCGACCAAAAACCCGATGATAATGCGTGTAGGACCGGACCGAAGACCGACCCGGAACCGGACCGTACACATTTGGTCCTGGTCCTCGGTCCGCGTTTTGACTAGTTTCGGTCTAGGTCCTAAGGTCGTCCAGGTCCGGTCCTTGGAACCGTGCTCACCCCTACATCTAACTATCTCACAATATATATGATTTTTTGATTATCAGTTTTTGTTTAATAATTTCGCCTAATTTGTTCATACTTCAAAAATCTATATTTATAATAAAATAAAATCTTTTTGAATCTCTTTCCCACCCATTTAATGATGTCACTAATTATGTCATCAAATATGTCATGAATGACATCACTAATTATCTGTAACTTTAATTCCTTATTTCAAATTGACAGTTATAGTCCTTCAAATTTATTAATCTTTTACTATTATATTCTCTCACAAAATTAATTCATTCTATTGTAGCATTTGGTTGGTGATATGAAACACATATGATTAACAAAAACTATCACCTTTTAATATTTGAGCCATCAACAACTACAAGTGTTTAAGATCATGTAGTCAATGTTTTTCTTTTTCTTATATTCCAACTTATATGTTTCATTTGTAATTCTAATTTGTACAACGATATGCATGTTTCAAATAAATTAAAATGGCAATCTTAAATCTTTGCTATGATATTCTTTTGTTTCTATGTCACTTACTTTTTTTAAACCATTATTGTAAAATTTAAGGTGTGTACATGATATTTGATAGTCTTATTTCTTTCTTAATTTTATTATATATTATGTTATGTCTAAACCTTTAACGGGTGTTCGAGATTCATTATAATCTTTTGTTTCATTTAATATATTAATAGTGTTTTGTTTGGCTTTTAGTTAATGACAGATTAACAAAATTATATTTTTTACTACTTAAAAAGATATTGACTTGCCCTAAAAAAATATGTTACATACAAGACCCTTTCGTCAATGTGCTCATACCGCTTTATGGACTCCTCTTGTCACAGTGATTTTTAGAGTGTTAATTTAGAACAATATTCCAATTAATCGGTTGATATGAGTTGTATTATAGTTTACACAGTTGACGTCTCTAGAGTTGAATTTGCTTACATGAATACGTAAATTATTTATATAGATATTTGAATGGAAAGAATGGGTCAATTCGCTAATTTGTTTACTATATGTGTTTCTTGACGGGTTTCCTACTTGATATTCCTTCATACCGCTTTATGGACTCCTCTCGTCACAGTGATTTTTGGAGTGTTAATTCAGAACAATATTCCAATTAATCGGTCGATATGAGTTGTATTATAGTTTACACAGTTGACGTCTCTAGAGTTGAATTTGATTACATGAATACGTAAATTATTTATATAGATATTTGAATGGAAAGAACGGGTCAATTCGCTATTTAGCTACCCGCGAATTTCGCGGGTTCATAAGCTAGTTTGGTTGAGAAGCTTTTTACATAAGGGTTTTTCTAACATGTGCCCTCAAGCACATGTTAAGTCATATTTATTTAACACAAAATTTCCTTATACATCAGAATATGCATTTAATTTTCATTAAATACAGTTATAAATTACCATAATTAAATGTAAATTTGAATTTAATAATCTTTGACTTTACTTTTATATAATCTCAAACATGTGCCTTCGGGGCACATTTTAGAAAATCCCCATAAACTAGGGGCAGTATTGGGACATACGCTTTTTGGTTTTTGTTTCTAGTTTCTTTTATATCTTGTGGAAATCCTTATTCAGAGCATCTTTCGATACTCAATGTCTTACCCTTTATTTTCCTGGGTTTTTCTTCTAAAAGTATGAAATCAAGTAAAAAAACTAAAAACAAGTAATTACTGAAATTATGAAATCAAGTGAGGTCACTTGGATCCTAAAAATCCTTCAGCAGAGGCAGAGTATAGAGCTCTTGCCTCTGTGACAAGTGAGGTCACTTGGATCCTAAAAATCCTTAAGGACTTACAA
>BQNB010209895.1:0-10306 GCA_026074375.1 Tanacetum coccineum
ACTCAAACAACCATGTTTTTATGACGAAAGATTTAGATGATATATTTTACACATAGTCCCAATAGAGATGTATTGAATGCTTAGAAAAGCGTAAGCAAGATGTTTTAATCTTTTGTTCAAGATCTATAGGTTGTTTGGTTTCGATTACATATTACTTGATTTAATGGATGTCTTATATTTAGTCATCTTACATGTGTAGTTGTCACATGTGATAGTTAACGTGTTTGGTTTTTCAAAAGCCAAGAGATGTGCTTATTTGTGACAATGACAAATATGTTATATTGAGAGTGTTTTAAGAATTCTCCATTTCATGTCATGTGAAATGAATATTATTTATCTTAATTGAGTTTATGATTCTTTAATGAAAATAATTGAAAAGATACATATTTTATTTTTAAACAAATATGTTTTTCTAAAATTATTATTCTTATCAATGTTGTATACCATAATTAAATAAGTATTTGAATAAATGTATTTTTACTTGTTTATGCATTGACACATATTGTGATAGGTTATTTTTCAATTCTAATAATTTATATTTTTCAAATAATATGTAATGTATTATCTTGTAACACAACCATTCATGCCACGAAGAAACTAAAATACTTAGGATATATAGTATCCTTTGTCAATCGTTTAATGCGATAAGTGCATTAGTTTATTAAATATAATGTTTTCCAAACATCATGTTATCCTAGGTGAATGAACAAGAATATCATTCTTATTTTAGAGTTTAGCTAAATGTGAATTTGAGATTTGTGTTGTGCTTTTAAGTTGTATGAGCAAAGTTTACATATGTTGTTAGTTTGCTCGTGTTTGGTTTTTTAGAAATGACACATTTACCAATTGCATTGCAATGTAAATTGCTTGAATATTTCAGACGAAACTTCCAAGTTGTCAATCTACTGCATTGTGTATTTTATGCACTGTATTATAAAACTTATTAGGGTCTGATATTTTGGAAGAACACAACCATTGGACAAGTAGACTCAATATGGCATCATCAACACAAGTGTGAGTTATGATCCGATGCATATTCTTTTCATCAAGAAAATAATGTAAAAATTTTCATATCAATCTAGTGTGATTGAGTATGTAGATCCAAGATAAGATTTTTTATATATTGATATAATCTTGAAGCTAAACAAATAAGAATCCAATTTTATGTTCATACTCAAAAACTTGTCAATTAGATTCGATAAATAAATCAATCATAATTTGAATAATGAATCGATATATAATCAAGATCTTTCTTGACCTTCACAAACACCCATTTATAAAAAATATTTTAATAGTGTGTTCTTTTAATCCTAAGACTAGTATTAAGTGTGAGGACATTTAAAATGATGACCTAAGTGAGTTATTATGTTTAATAAGGTTTACAAGATGTTGATGTAACATTTGCAAACAAAGAGATCTTTTTCTATATGCAATGCAAGAACAATTTTGCAATCTTAATGCAAGAAATCTAGCATAAGTTCTAGTTAGGCATAATCCAGAAAACTAGCTACAAACGAATAGTGAACATGGCATATGTGCTTAGATATTCAATTAGCTCAATTGCAAATAGCAACGATCATTTAATAATTTCAATTAACAAAATTAAGACACAAAGAAGTGCACATAATCATATAGCATAACACATAAAAGTACTTGTCGTCGTTTTGTGTATTAGATACAACAATGTATACTTGGCTCGGTTTTGTTTGAAAACGAATTAGTTTACTCCCTATTTCAAAAATTAACCAATTTTAATATTTTTGAAAAGTTAATTGCACCATTTTTCAAAGATATACCCACTAGAAATGCCCGACTCGAAGGAAAAAATAAAATACAAGCTTTACGTCAAAACGACACACAAATTTTTTACCACTATGTAGTATTTTGCATTTTTGACTTACTTAAGTTTGGAATAAATACTTGAAAATATTTTTAAACGAAAGTAGACTCGATTATCTTTAAAATGACGGGTGACACGACTTCTACGGACTTACGGTTGATTTTATATGAATTTTCAAAGTTTTCGAAAATTTGCCAAATCAGACAGTGGCCCCTGATTGATAAGGGGGCCGGCCAGGAGCTAAGGGGGACACCCAGGAGATCAAGGGGGGGCCGCCCATCTGACACTCCGATTCGCATTTTTTGTACAAAATCATTTAGTGACTTAGCGAAAAGATGTAGAACTTACTGAGCTTGATACCGCACATAAAACACTTTTTTAAGCATCATTTTACTTTGAGCTAGTATACTAAGTGCATTTAATCAACAAAACTAATACAAGTTAAGCAACAAAATACTTTTCATATTTAATCCTCATTATTAGGTAATTTGATACATGGATCGTACTCAATTTTTAAAACCATTTGTTTTGAAAATTAGAGCGACGTAGCTCTGATACTAGTTGTGGAAATCGTAGAGGGGGGTGAATACGTTTCCATTTAAAAATTTAAAACATTTTGTATCAAATTATCAATCAAGTTGAACGCAATATGAGAAGTGTGAATAATACATCTATATTCATTAAAACATGTCATAGCAATATAAACACAATCATAATGTTAACTTCTATCCATGACGTAATCATCATCCAAACAATATAAGCAACAATCAACACACATATAGATCTAATGCAAATATAAATGTAAGACGATAAGGTAAATAAAGGTGTAAAGCGAAAGGTAAAAGAAAGTGCAAACCGGACGCGATGATTTATAGTGGTTCGGTCACGAAGCACCTCATCGCCCTACTCCACTCCCCGAGTACCCAACTCGAGAGTTACTTCACTAGTCAACAAACTCCATTTAGGCAGATAAAACCGAACACAACTAAGCTTACACCGATTTCCAATACTAAGCCAAATGTCGAAGTCAAATACTAGCCAGAACCAATCTATCACAACTTTTGTATTTTGAGGACTAAAATACTAACCGCACTACTTCACTACACTTCACAACTTCACTTCACTTCACTTCACCTAGATACTAACAAGATCACCCCGATCTATCTAAACTCTTGACGATCACCACGATCCAACTATACACACCATGAATACCACGATCTAACTATTACACAAGTTTGGAATACATGGACTCAATCTATACATTGTGAATGTAAGACATGTCACGAATGCACTAACTAAACTACATAACTTCGTATCTTGATGATAACGAGAGTTCTTCTCTTACACTTGGAGGAAAAGCTTGAATAACTTGGAAACAAATGCTTAAGATTAAATGATCAAAGGATTGTAGGTGATGTATAAACTGATTTTAGACAGAAAAGGATGAGTGCAAAAGGTGAAAAAATTAGTGGGGAACAATATGTTATTTATAGGCAGAACTGGGAGAGTTTTAGACTGGCCGGCCCCCTTAGCTCCTAGGTCGGCCCCCTTATCACTAAGGGGGTCGCCCTTAGATTTAAGGGGGCCGCCCAGGCCTGGATGCTTCCTTTTTTGTCTTTTCCAGGAGAGGTGTTTTCTGGAACATTTCTAGCCGTTTTTAGGTAGAAAATTTGAATTCAAAATAATTCTTTTGAATAAAACATTTCTTTTAAATACAAAAATGTTTTGTATAAGTTTTAAAAAAATGTTTGTTACATTTTATAAAAATGTAAGGTTTAAGAAAAATAAAAATTCCTTTGATCATAAAATAAATTAAGCATTTATTTATTCATACCTTAAGTGATTTACGTCGGGTGCAAACTTCGTTGAAGCAGACTTGAGACGTCGAGAGATATTGTCGTATAAATGCATTGATGATTTGTGATCACGAGTAACTTAAGCAGTTTACGTTATGTGTTATAAGTTACATGTTTGTCATCACCAAAACATGAAGAGAATGTATAGATTAAATATCGTAATATTTCTACCAACAAAAGGTATTTGTTTCTTGTCTAGCAATATGTTACGTGCGGCTTCGCGTGCACTCCCGACAAAATCAACATTGCTCCCAAGAGCTTTTGGCACCATGACTATTTCGGATCCGACATGGAATATGTGTAAAATACAAGTAATCTTTGATATTGAACCCAAGTAACTAGAGGAGAAGTGGAGGAAGGATTGTATTTTATATATGAGTAGATAGTAGAGAACATAAAATGCATTAAGTGAAATGAAACATACAACCAACCAACCACCTCTCCAAGGCATAAAGAGGTGTATTTATAGTCCAAGGGTGGCCGGCCATAGGCCTTGTAAGGCTTTCCATGGGCCTTTAGGACATATTAGCTTATAATCTAAACATTGACTAACTACGGCTCTTGAATATTAATATGGGAAGTGATCGAGGACTTTTATTGTTTCCTAACAATCCACCCCATTAGGGAGGTACTCCATATTTACAAACATTTAAACTTAGCATACTATGCTTCAACTTTAGTCTTGTGCTCGTAGACTTTAACTTCAATCATTAGCTTATGATTTGATGTAGTGATCATAGACTTTAGGTCTTGAGCTTGTTCCTTATCTTGTCTTGAATGTGATCTTCGAACATCCTTAGATCATCAACCATGCATAATTCTCGTTTCTCCATTCATTGTAACTCTTGCCATCTATGAAATTGTGACGTCCGGACGACATTGCTTTACCTTCTTGATTTTTTGACTTGAAAAGCTATTCAATGTAGCATCTTTCTTAAATTTCTTAACTATACACTTCGTCACTTTGAGACAAGACGTCGGTATCAGAGTGGACGAAAGTTCTTTGAATTTGGATTGACTTTAATACTTCGTCACTTCATGAAAGATTGTACGGTGATACAGAGTAGATAAGTCTTGAATCATGTTACTGAGCTTTCATGTTGTATTTATGTTTTCGGTGGGTTATGAGCATTGGCTCATGAATTCATGAATCGTCGGGAATCAGCTGCACTAATCGTCGGGAGTACCTGCAGGTTTAGGTTAGTGATAATCAACAGATATGGACGAAAGTGTCTTTGTCACTCAGGCGAAGACGGTTGCAAGTAACCACGGTTCCCCTTGACAGTATTATATATTTGCCTGTGATCAGGTATATTCCAAAAAGAATCTCCGTGACAGCGTAGCTTGCACTAGCCATTCTCATTACTGGAGCGTCTCAAAGCAGACAACACGGTTGAGTGTACTCCAGCTAGACAAAGTTATCACCGTTTGTATTAGAAATAATTCAATTTGAAAATCAATCGATGTGTCACTTGCTAAAGTGGTTTTGTGACACATCGAGAGTGTTAATCATTTCAAAATTCATTATCAATCGCCAATTCATAACCTGGAATAAGTTTGATTCTTAAGGAATCGCACCAACGTTTCTTTCCAGTTGTCACAAGTATGATTCGTATAGGATCGCACAAGTCACCTACCATGAGCTTGTTTGATGTTGGCTTAAGCAGGATTTCCGTCTTCACTGTGAATTACATCACTCGAATGTTATGGCAAAATCACAAGGATAATACGTAGGACTCTTAGTATATTTCTTGTTATTCACATTGTGTGAGATATCAAGCATAATTTTGACAAGTGTCCTAATGAGATTTATGGATGATCTCTTTTGACTCTAGACTCAATAGTGCACTTTGATTTTAGTGATCGGAGGCTGAAGCGGACTGCCACCTTTTTAATATCAACTAACTCGGGAGTGACGAATGTCGATTGAAATGGTGTATTCTTTGTCGAGATAATGAAAACAAAGTTGTTGAGAGACCTTGAGTGGCAAGGGAAGGTTGTGCTTAGCGTCACTGGGTCCATAACTATCTTTAATGTCAGGCAACACCTTAGTGTTTTCGACAGTTTATGTATTGACCCGGTTTCTGCCTAAGTGTATGGAGGGCTTCTTTCTTTTCACCCTTTATCATTACATTTCTTTTTCATTCTTCAACCCCTTCAGTGCTTACCAAGACTTCATAAACTACACTTGGGTTTTTGGGGGGTGTTTTTTATTCCAGGTTAGCTCATTCAGTCGGGGCATTTTCCCGATTTCACTTTTTCTCCTTTATCGTTTCATTACCTTATAGGACTTCCACACTACTAGTGGATATCCCTGGTAGATCCTTCGGTTTTGGCTGGATCATAGGATTTGAATACCTATTGCAATTCTAGCTTGATCATGGGAACTAATACCTAGCCTTACCAACCTTATAACTCTGATAAAATTAAATACATGGTCGGTCTTTTTGGTACAGTTCACCTTGCCATAAAACCAATTGAAAAACTCAATCAGGTACTTGTGATATAAATATCAAAGCTTTTTGTACCTCAATTGTTTTGGCTTTTTAGAAACGCTCCCCCTCAACATGTGCATTGATATTTGAAAATTTTTAGCACATGTAGGATGGAGTACACACACGAGTCTATAAAATCACATTTTTATACGTTTTCATATTTTAATCACATTTTCTCCCCTTATCAAAAATTTCAAACCCTTTGATATTTTAGATATCACATGATTCAAATATGTTAGAAAACAGGGAGAAAAAATGTGCCGATTATGCATAAGCTGATTAGGGAACATATTAATGCTCCTCCTCAAACTATGAGGGTATGTGTGAGTGTTAGGAATAATAATTTTAAAAGATTTTGAGTTTAACAAAAAACTCATGAAAATTTTATACATTGACACTTAACACCTAAAGATACACTACATAAAAATGTGTTCACAAGATTATGTATGAGACAGGACCTGAAAATGTTCAAACCGAAAATGACAAAGTCATTTTATCCATGTCAGCAATCTGTAGTCCATCTCGATAATCTCCTTTTGGAAGTTGTCTTAGCTTCCCCTCGAACCAGCAATCCTTTATTGAGTAGATTCATAGATTTCTTGCGAGCCGCATTAAGAAGACTTGATGTGCAAAGCCCAAATGTCCGAAGTACACAATTAATTCGAAATCGTAACACTAAAGTCAATTAAGTCCCTGATGAGCGTATTTCTCCTTACAAGATAGTGATGATATAAATTGAAACACCAAGGTTAGCTAAGTCTTGGATGCCACAATTATTCCCTCTAAATAGCCGAAATGATAATACCTAAGTCAACTAAGTCTCGGATGTAAACATTTCTTCCTGCAGGATACTGACTATCTAAAGGTATCATCATACCTATGTGTACCTCTTTATCAAATATTTCTACCTTTTTAATAATAAGCTTAGTGGTTGACTGGTCGAGGAAACATTAATTGAATCAGAAACAATCTTCTCACGCTAGAATAAATCTTCTAACAACACTTTCCCCTTGGTATCTCAAATGATGCATACTAAAAATAACAAGACATCTCTTCCCCCATGTGGAAAAAATAGTGCACCCGAAAGTAAAAAGTTAAGACACTTATTTTCTCTGCGGTTATGACATTTGTCTTCCTAGAATGGCCTAAAATGAAAGAAGGCTATGGACTCTATCACGTGTACTTATTGTACCTTTCAGTGTATCTACTCCTTCCCCCTTGCTGGTTTCGATACCTCGAAATCAGCAAAACCTTGTACGCACCCATACTTGAGATCGTGTTCAAAGAATTAATAAGCTTAAATCTATTCCGTGAGAATCAACTTCAAGACTTTTAAAACTATGAAAGAATTTCCAAACATTCCTAAGTCTTTTTACAAACTATGAGGTGTTGGCAATATTAGTCGTATGTAGTTTAAAGCCTGAATTCACTAAGTCTTAAATTGCAAATAATTCCCTAAAGTTTGAAACAAATGACATCTAAAGCCCTTGTAGTTAATATAAATTAACTCCCCTTTAAATTGTTATCCGTCATTATCAAAAACTTTATCCGTTTATTCCGTGACTTATTTTGAAATACCGTTTTAAAAGATTATTTTCTGGCACTTTCTCCCCCTTAAATAATGACCCATTTTCTATTTAAAGAGTTGTAGTCGTTGTTTGAGTGGTTGAATTGTCTTTGAAAATCTTTTTGTGATAACTGAAAACACTGATTCATTATGAAGACAACAAAAAATGCACTAACACGTACACTTATTGTAAACAATCAAGGGTTATGTACAAAGTATTCATAACCCATGATGCATGGATATGAAGTAATCCATGCCCGGGAAAAACTAATTACCCGTTGTTAGGAAAAGTTGTCTTTTTGACGGCATGCTTTCCTCGGACTCAAAAGCGGGTTGCGGTCTAAAATAACTTCAAGCCATGAAGACATGTTTTAAAAGTTTGAACTTCTGCTCGAACTTTATTTAAAGACCCGTGTCATTATTGAACGACATTTCTAGATCCATAAATATTATCGATTTTCAGAAAACATGTCTTGAAAAATATTTTTGGTATTTTCTATTTTTTTGATTTTTATGGTTTTTTGTAGGTCTTATATTTTTGTATTTTCTTTTTGGTTTTAAATATATACATAGGATACATGAAGAATTACCACCATTATTCTTTCTTTGAGATAGTAGATCTTAACCAAACCGTTTCTTACCGAATGGAATCGGATTGTCATTTGCGTCAAAGTAGCACCAAATGGCACGTTCTTGTAGTTGACTTCTTGTCGAATCCGGTCGAGAAGGATCGTCAATAACATTCTTCAATGGGTGATTCTTTGTCAACTTAGTGATAGTATTAAACGATTGGTTAAGATGATGCAAATTTAATAGAATGGTCCCTTATAAAGTTGTTTCTTCAGAACTCGGGTCTGAAGAAAGATTATGAAGGAGGGGTGCCTTATCAAATTGTGCATTTTGATGTCCATGAATTAGTTCTTCAACACCTTGATAAGTGACTTGAGATTGAATTTCCTGATTTGTTGGTGAAGTACTAGCAGATGGTACATCTTGATCAATGGTAGTTAATGAAGGTGAACCGGTTGGATCAACAGCTCTTGAGCAGCAACAATTACCGGATCTAGAGAAACAGCACGTGGTGGAGGATTGAAGTACTCATCAAACAATGGTTGAAACAGGATCTCATAATCTTTCTTGGATGGTGGAACAGAAGGTATTGGAGAAACTGGGTTTTGCACGAGTCCTGAATTGATTTATCCATGAGTCAATTTGACCATTTCATACACATTTAGAGACCAAATTCAACTGTATTGATCACATTTAATTCACTATTCTCCCCTTCAAAAATTGCGTATGTGATTGCCATTTTTGATTGATTTAGTGAATTAAAATACAAGCTAATGTACGTTGATCCACTTGAACGAGCATGGGAAAATATGAAGAATGTTGATGAGAATGGTTGAAAACAAGACGATTTCTCTTCTTTTGAAGATAAAGCTCACTGAAGCGTACACCTTTCTTTTATTTAAGGAACGGGGCCTAAAGTGTTGTCTGCAGACGCCATAGAACATATACATCATAATTGAATTCCTTGAACCCATGGTTTCTGAGATATCAGTCCTTTTAGTAACCAAACTCTGAGTCTTTCCTTTTTAGGATTGAAAGATGTACATGCACTTAGGTTAAGAGTACCTGCACTAACATTAAGAGTTTGATCGCATTCATATGGGTTAGTGATATCTTCATTTGAACCATTTGGGGGTTCACTGATAACCTTGGTTGTGCAATCGGTGAACATCTTTCCAGTAGGTATCCACCTAAGACCAGCAATCTTGAAAATTCTACCCGTTGGTTTCCACCTAAGACAAGATCTAGGAGTGTTTGGTTTCTCATGCACAGCGAAAGACTTATTGGGAGAAAACCTATATCCTTTAGAGATCCATCTTTTAGGTTTGATTACATTAGTTATCATTTCTACGGGTTTGATTTTGTTTCTAGTCTTAGGGGATTAAACCTTAATGCGAGAGTTCACCTCTTTCAAGAATTTTGTTAAACATGCATCATGATTTGCATTAAAGACACATTTCTGACAAGTCGAACAAACAAAGTATTTGGAGTCTAAAAAGGTACTAGAATTCCTAGAGTGATCTACTATTGGCACACCATTTGACATTCCACAACTACTCTTAGATACAGGCAAACACCTAGATGTTTGATTGTTGCTCTTAGGTTTTTGTTTGCTACCATTAGTAGTGTTTTGTAAGCTAGTAGTATGCATCACACTAGGTTTAAGATTCATATTTTTGTCTTATGTCTTTTTCTTAGCCTCCTCTAGATAGTAATTATAAGCCATGTCATTTGACCCATATGATTCTTTAGAACTATTCCTAGATGAACCAGATGCAATCACATGATTAGGTTTTACAAACACAGATTCTCTAACTTTAGGAAAATAATAAGGAGTAACTGGTTTTGACAAAACGTTATTCACATCAACTTGGGAGGCAAACAGTGGTTTTGAAAATTTTGGTCGTTCAGATCTAAACGCAGCCGATTGTCTAATAACGGATTGGTTTCTAAGTGGTTGTAAAACTGGTTTCCCCAA
>BQNB010209900.1:0-10306 GCA_026074375.1 Tanacetum coccineum
ATTGTTTGCGCATTTAAATTGTTTATCTTAAATACACTGTTCTAATCGACAGTTGAATACGGCGTATCCACTTCCATCAGATACGGCATATCCAGTTTTCTGTCCATTGGATACGGCGTATCGGTCATCCGATAAAATTCTTTTCCATACTCAAATTTAAGGCCCAAATTTTTTTATATATACCTTTCTCCGCTGGTTCTACTGATAATCTTCTGGATATGTTTTAGTAAGAATGACAAAGGTTATCAAAGGAGAGTTTGAGAAAATTAAGGACGTCAAGGTCGAAGATGTTTCGCTCACTTGCGATGCATCACTTGAAGTTTTCAACGACGAAGTCAGTCGATTAAGCAAAATGGATGATGATTTATTCACATATGAAGTTGAAGTTGTTGACATCCCATGTGACTCAAAAATAGATAATGACTCAGAACAAGAAGCTGATGATGATATGGGATATGATCCGTCTGATGTTGCATTTATTGAATGGTTGAGATCAAAAATTTTCAACTCTAAGACAATAAATCATTATACTATGAAAGCATTATGGATTTACTGGATCAGAGGAGATGTTGAAGTAGAGCTCACTAATGAGGAATCTTCTGATAATGATGATGAAATTGCTGAAGTCTTTAGGATCGACACTAATATATTTGACTACGAGTCACCTCTCTATTCAGCATTTAATGAATTTAACTACCTTCTCAAGGTAGATCCGGACTTACTTACAAAGGATATTATAGGGTTTAAGACCTATGAAGATTACAAAGACGACTGGATCTATGAATGGAATAAGGATGTACCATGGGTAGATGAGAAACCATGGACTGACGTTGGAGTTTGGACCAAACCTACACCAGTTAAACATAATTGCAAGCCTTTCAATTATAAGACTGGATATATGGTTAGAAGGATGATGGATACTGTAATGGAGGAAATATACCCGGAGCTTACATAATTGGAAACCAACTCCATTATCAGGATTACGAGTGGTACGAAGCTTTGGAGGATTGTAAATTAAAGGACGAGGCTTTAAGAAACAAAGCTATCATGGAAGGATCTATCAAAGAAGATGATGATGAGTCACGTTACGAACAAAAGAGACAATGGAATACTTATACAAACTACGATGATGCTTATGAGATAAATCATGAACATAATAAGAGTAAAGAATTATGTGAAGTTCATGAGCAACCGGTGTGCAATATAAGGAGATATATGATGATCAAATATTCGTTTAATGATGATGAAGAGTATGTTGCTGTAAAAGAAGACGAATACGACGATCTTACTGTTACAAGAAAAGAGGCATGCCGAGCTTACCAAGAAATCTTTCAGATTATGGACGAAGGATGGATGGTGACTAGAGCTGAATAAAAGGAAGCTGAAGAAAAGTCTAACTTAAAGACTTCGCTATAAACAAAAGTGCTTCCCGGGTGACAACCTAGAATGTTATTTAATTTTAGTATATCGAGATTCTGATCTTCCCAGACATCAATACGCGTACCCTCCATACAACCGGCGTATTGTATTCGTCTGGAGACGTTATCAGTCTTTAGGTTTTATACCCTTAAAAACATTAATGTCAGTTCGTCAATACGTTGCGTATTCATTAATTTGATAACGAACATCATCCACCCAAAACGACCGTAAATTTAGTTTATTATTAGTTTAGTTTAAATCAACTGTAGGGTACCAGATAGAATGCACATGTTTCTCCTATATTTTATATAGGACCTCGTGAAAGAAATATCGACGAATATTAAAGGATTTACAAATCAGGAGATCTTGAAGTGTTGGAGTCTTGAAACCTCAAGACGGCTGTTCAACACACAATCTTGCTACATAACGCAACTTAGAGAATCCACCTGAGCAAATAGCAGGGAGTTTTCTCATTCTAATTCTTTTTAAATTCCCGTATTTAATATTTTATATATACAACAGAGACGTTGTATAATTCAACTGGGGTTGTTGATCCCAATAGAATAGATCTTGATTTAGCCTGTATAAGGCTAAGTTGTATTGAATAAATTCAAAACAACTATGATAGAAACTTTGATTGTGAATATCAAAACAAATGCAATTCTATTCAATGATACAAAAGGAATTTCAATGAAACAGTAATGACTAAAGATTAATAACAAAATAGTTTATTAAACTTTCAGCCTCAATATAATACGAACAATCTTAATAGTGTTAGGGTTACAAAACCTTGAAGCTAATTGATATCAAAAGATTTATAGATATCTAACTCTATGCCCTCGACCTCCTCTTTTAGACACAGAGTCCAAACCCTCGACTTACAATATATAATATCTAAGTTATCCATGATCTTCTAAACAAATAACTTATAACATATCTTTTACAAAACTATCTCATACGTTATCACATAACAATCTTTATCATTTCTTACAGATAAGTCTTTAGATCTCTTCTCTAATCAGCAAAAACTCTTCCAGCAAATTTGTAATCTTAAGCAGTTGTAAATTTCACACCAACAGTAGCAATTTTTGTACCTAAGATCAGTACTAACTTCGGTACAAGCCATTAAATAATACTTAGAAAGTTTTCTCAAGCTTCATCAGTAGTACTAATTACACTAGCAGAAGTAACATATACTAGCCTGTAAGTAAACTTATTCACAGTAGAACTAGCATACTAATAACACTAGTAGTAAACATACACACAGTAGTAACTAGCAGTACTAACTACTTAGCATATTTTTCATTAAGATCACTAATAGCACTAATTTATACTTAGCAGCAGTAACTAATACCTTAACAGTCTTAAATTCCACTTAGTAGTAGTAACTTCCAAACAGCATCAAGAGGCTTTTAATGCCAACAATCCTCCCTTAAACTTGATATTATTCTTCAAAAATCTCAAGTTTCTTCATTAAAAGCATCATAATCACCAGGAGGATGCTTCTAAACACTTCATTGTTTCTTGAGCTGTTTTGTCATAAGCTTAAGAAGCTGATAACACATTTCATTCATATGATCAGTTTAAAGCTTCTTGTTCAACATCTTTGTAATTGTTGCTGGTGTAAGGGGAGATCTCTTCTCAACCAACATAAAGAGATGCATGTCTTAAACCGTGAACAGAAAGTGTACCCACAAGGTAAGGGGGGGGAATCAATAATTTCCAAAATCTGTCACTTTGTTACCTAGGAGAATTTCTCTACACCTGTATCTTTTATATTATGCTTAAAAATTACCTTAATATCATCCCATAGTTACTCTCTCATATTCGCTCTCTATCTTGTATGATCCAGGCTTTAGCTTCACTCCATTTCATGAGAGGTTCCAAATCTTCTCTTGCAAAAACTCTAGGGCATCTAAATCAATATAGTTACCTTTTGACTTCCATTAGCTCTATGGATTTGAAATGAGACCGATCCTAAATCCTTCTTTAACATTTTCCAATTAACAATGCTTGGAGGTATTAGTACTAAGGTATAGCATAAATCTACTCGGTCCTCCTTCATCAAGGATCAACCTTTATAAGCTTTTTCATCTCAGCTTCTTCTTGATCATCATCTATCTTTTGCTTTTTTTCCTTCTCTTGTTCTAGCTCATCACCTGCTCTCTTTAAGCTACTTTCTTGTGCCATCTCTACTTCAGCTTTCTTTCACCAACTCAATATTCTTATCAACAAACATGTTTACCCTTGTCATGGCTTTATCAAATAACTTCTGAATTTCCTGCAAATGACTTGTTCTACAATGACTTGCTTGGTAACCACCATTGTTTTAGATAAGTTGACATTATACTATTCTTTTGTGCTTTAGATTGGTGGCTTATGTTCCTCTTTTTTTGAGCTCTGTAATGTTGCAAAGTGTTTCGTTCTCTTTTCAAGAGTCTACAAACAATACTTTTGCCATTCTCTTCATCAAGTCAATTCTTTATGATCTCTTGCTTGCTATCTTTCAACACAATACCCTATCAGCCTCTATCATTGCTTGCACATTATCTCCATAAAGTTTGGCTTCTTCAATCAGACCTTTCCTCTCTTGCAAGTCTTGCTTGTACTTCTACTCTTCAGTTGTAGCTTGAAAGCACTTCTTCATCAATATTAATTTTCTTTCAATCTTTAAAGCTTCTCATGTTCAATTATCTTTAGCTTTGCCTTTATCCTTGATTGTTGAAGGTATATGGGGGTTAGTGTTGTTCTGTTGAGATTCATTAGGGTCTCTAAAAGTAATGCTTTTAGCTTTGGGTATTGTTGAAGGTGCTGTTGTGGTTGTACTCTGCACTAGCTCTTGTATCATAACCTTATGTTTTGTACTCCTCAATTCCACCAATGCTTGAGCCAAAGTGATCTCTTTAGTAAGTAATTTTTGTACAAGCACACAAATTCACAGTACTAACTACTTCTTCAACAACTTTTTCACTTTGCTCTGTAACAAACACTTCTTCACCAATTAAAAGCATTTGTAATCAAACATTTGAGCATCATCATACCTCCCCTGAGTTTCATTAATCAAAGTAACCTCTGCAATCTTTGTCAAGTCATCTGATTTTCCACCCCTGTATGGATTAATCCTCCTATCACCCAAACCTTCATCTTCACGGAAACACTTGTGCAGAATCTAACCAAGTCTTGAATAATCATTTCATCCATAGATTTTGACTTCCTTCTTTCTAGCTTTCTTGACTCTCTTTCTATCAAACTAGCAAATCTCCTTTGCTTGAGCAATCTTTGATGTCGCTAAGTCAAGAATCTATCAGATAGTTTTTTATACAAAGGTCTATCCAATTCCTTAAGTTATTAGGTCTGTGCGCTCCAGTCCACGGTTAGTGTTCTAAAGAGTGCTTAAAGAGCTCTTGAGAAGAGGTGTCATTGGATTGTGTAGGTACCATTTTCCATCATATGGCAGGCTCATCTTTCTGCTATAATGCACTGTAGGCACCACAAGATTGAGGAATCTCAGTGGTCTTTTCTCTGTCTTATTCTCCTAGATTGTTCTCTGAGGTTTATGTTGATGTTGAATTGATGGTGTAATGGGGATCAGTATACACTACTAAAGGCTAACCTTTACCTATTCCTTTTTGAGCTTGAACCATCATGTTGGAAATAAAAGGTGTTTCTACTCAGAGATCCTTTCCCACCCTTTTCATATTGCCAAATACCTTCTATGTGTGAGGAGGGTGTAACAAATTTTTCATCATGAGTATAACAATATCACCAACTTGTATTATCCAGAAAGACTTGCACAAACCTGGGATACATTAGAAATTTGACATGACCTATCTACATTCTCACCATACTTTCAAAGATATTACTTAGGAAAAGGTGAATTCAGGTTTGTGGCTTAAGCAATTATTGAGCAGAGGGCCATAGTGGGCAACGTAGGCATTGTAGAAAAGTATGGATCATTAAACTCCATGAGGAGAAAAGAAAGCCTTGTAAAATGTAAGGGTTTTTCTGAGAAGTTTTTCTACCCCCATTATAGCAAGTTCTTCCAAAAGATATTAGCAATTTGGGTAGACATTCCAATTCGTTTCAGCATCTTCCAATTGGAAGATCTCTTCTTACACTTGCCTTCAGTGATGATACACTTTCTTCCCATCCACTAGGCTTAGAAAACTAAACTTATCCATTAAACAATTTCACCTGTTATAGTAGCCCAAAACTACTCAATACATGAAGTATAGATGGGTAAGGATTAAAACCGTAAACGCATATTTGATAGGAATCACTTTTAAGAAATCTACAATTTGCTCAAATCTGTCACTTTCAGTGGGTTAGCCAAGGAATTCGACGCATGTTGTGGAGAATCACAATCCTTTGAACACATTGTGATGGGTTTTTGATGATTTAACGATGAAATTTTGGAGTAGGGTTAATGATAGGAGAGTATCAATATATGAAATCGATATAAATGAATGAATGAAACCCCTTAATCAAGAGTATTTATGAAAAGATAACCCCAAGCAACATTAAGTTCGCATCAGTTGTAAGTTATGCCTAGCTAGCAATTAACTTTCAACTAGCAATAGTAAACTCAGTATAAATAACCTAGCAGCGATTACTAACAACCACAGTAGTAAGTTATGCCCAGCAGCATTTAACTTTCTCTAGCAGCAGTAAATGTATGCCTCGTACAATAACTTTGAATCACCGTACTTTACTCTAGATTCCTTTCTAATCAGCACATTTCCATCATCAAATTAGTATATTAACTTACAAATTCTCTCTGCATTTTTTAAAGTTTTCTCAAATCTTTTAGCTCATAATTCACATCCTTCACCTGTTTTTAATTTCTCTCAATTCTTTTGATATAAATCAAGCAGTTGAGTTCGAAATGAGTATGTAAACAATTTCGTAAACATGTATGCAAATGAGTATGTGACAAAGTAAGAAACCAAGTTTGTAATCAACCATGTAATTTTGTTTGTAATGAATTGCAAAATCAAGTATGTAAACCAAGTATGTAGAATAGTATGTAAAAGATATTGTAAACGAATATGTAAACAAGTTGTATTGAGCATGTATTCTCCCCCGAGATTTGTAAGTAAATGTAAAACAAGTGAAAGAGGGGCTATAAACTCACATCGATGATGAAGAATGATTGGCGAGAATGTACACATTGAGTACAAGACGAAACGGAAACTAGAACGGCTCGACCAAGAGGTTGCGATTTATCTTAACGGCTATAGCCCACTAGCCTAGGATGATGTACTTGGTTTTCCGATGAATGAGTACGTCAACGCGACACGTTGATAAAAGATTTAGATTTAAAGTTGCAATAGTTTGGTGGTTGGTTAAATAAATAAATCAAAAAGTAAACACAGAGTGTGTAATATATTCCGTATATATTACATAATGAAAAATGACCAAGTATATAATTCATATCGTGAATTATATAACAAGATACACAACCAAAGGAATAACTCGAAGCGTATATATTACACGACATGTGTTATATCTAAAAGGTGACAATTAAACAAAATGGTCTAATTATATAATACTTTCCAAGTATTATATAAGAAAGATGATAAAAATAAATAAAACTAAATAATTTGACACGCGCCCGGATATCCCCAAATGATTTAGTAGAAAGTTTCTTTATAAAATAAACGCACGTTGTAAAGTTGTGGACTAGATAAATGAAATCTCAAAAATTATTGTTTAAGTTTAATTATCGGGTCATCACGATTTAATAATTCTTAAGACCCTTTCAGAAAAATAAATAAAGTAGATTTGTAAAAATTTACTAAACGTAGTAGTTTATAAAAATCCCAGCATGACCTATTCGTTTATTTAAAGTTTTCCATACTAACAAAAGTTAATCATTTTCCCTCAATTCAATACATGTTGCAAACCCAGACACATCTTTTAATAGTTATTATAAACATAGAACCAGGAATAATAAATAAAATATTTATTTAACCAACACCACACCTAGATCCGGTTTAATATTTATTAACCTTATATTGTATTTATTAGTCGGTTTTTATATAAACCAAACGCACCCTACTCAGTACTAAACCCAGATCCAAACGCTCCCCTTGGTGAAATTATGTTAAACCAAACACATCTTTTCGTTGCTAAACCCACAGCCAAACGCACCCTACTGTGGGAACCATAAATCAAATGCGCCCTAGCTGTGATTTTTCATAGCCAAACGCATCCCTTTCGCGGTGGCAGAAAACCAAACGCCCCTTCATGAGTAATCTGCTCACCCAAACACTCCCTTGGGTACTTCGAGGAAACCAAACGCACCTATATCTGGTGTCGAACAAAAACCAAACGCGCTCTAATGGTTTTCTACTAAACCAAACGCACCCTTATTGTGTTATAACAGAAACCAACGCACCCTAAGGCTGTTTATAGCCCACCAACCGCACAAAAACAAACACCCCCTATCTGCTATAATGCCAAAAGCGGCCTTATCGCTATTCTACTTAAACCAAACGCACCCTGGTCGATTCTATATCAACCAGACTCATCCCTAATCTGCTGTGAACCATATAAACAAACACACCCTTGATGTTACTATGAAACCCAATGCACCCCTTTACGGCTGCTGCTGAACCACCGAAACCAACACCCTTCGTGGTGTGTTTATCGAAACCAATACGCACCCTAATGGTATTTTACAGCCAACCTCACCCTTGTCGTGTAGAACCAAACGCAACCTGCTGGGTTTATGAAAAACCAACGCACCACTTTATGGTGGTTTAAAACCACACGCACCCTTTGCGGGGCTGATACAAACCAACCTCACCATGTGGGTCTTGACAGAGGCGGTGGCAGTGGCGTGGAGATCGGTGGTGGGTGTGGGGTTCGTGGTGAGGTGGGTGTGATGTGGATGATGTGGTGATGAAAGTGGGGGTGATTATGCGATGCGGCTGTGGATGCCATGGTGACTAGGTGGAGATGGATGAGTGGTTGAGGGTGGCGTCGGCTGGTGGCCGGAACCTCGTCGGAACGACGCCGAATAATGAAGAGAAAGGGAAGAGGCCATAGTTATGACAAATGAGTAATGAACCCTAAAAACATTGTATTTATACTAATGTAATGATTATATATTATAAAAAGATATGACAAGTCTTGTATAGCTTAGGGTAGATTTTGAACATATAAACACAAGGACCAATAGTGTAATTTTTTAGTACAATATTGGTTCGGGGCTCGTTTAGGATAGCTCCTTTGTACTTGGAACCTTACTATCTTTTCCTGAAGCTTCATTTTCATTCCTTAGATCTTCAGTATCCATCTTTTCTTCCTCCCCTGATGGTTTGAATCCAGCATCAGGAGATTCCTTTAAATTCTGAGAGAATAGTGGATCAGCAGGCCACATTGGTAGCAAAATGTAATCTTTGCCAGGTACTGTCTCCATTCTAGCTTTACCTGCATCATCACATGCTTTTGTACCTGCATTACCATTAGACTGATTCCCTGCAACAACTGGCTTATAGTTTATAGAATTTGTTAGTGCATCTATATCAAAAAGCCAATTAGGTCCACTTCCTGCAATATTAGATGTATTTTCACTAAATTGTACATGCAGGTTCTCTTCTACTATCCTAGTTCTACTGTTGAATACTCTGAATGCTTTGCTATTGGTAGAGTATCCTACAAAGAACCCTTCATCAGCCTTTCCATCAAATTTACCTAGGTGATCTATGGTATTAAGGATTGTAACAGGACACCCAAATGGTCTCATGAAGCTTAAGGCAGGTTTTCTACCTAGAAAAAGTTCATAGGGGGTCTTGTTGTGAGGCTTGATAACTAACACCCTATTTTGGATATAACAAGCAGTATTAACTGCTTTAGCCTAAAAAGTTGTTGGCAAATTTGAATCACCTAGCATAGTCCTAGCAGCCTCTAATAGTGTCTTATTTTTCCTTCCAGCTACTCCATTTTGTTGTGGAGTCCTAGCAACACTAAGTTCCCTCTTAATACCCTTTATTTCACAAAACTGATTAATGACCCTATTCTTGAATTCAGTCCGTAGGTCCAAAGTCTTAGATCTGTTTAGCCTTTTGTAAGACAATAGATAACTTGAATAAATCCAAATCAACTATATGAGAGACAATAACTATAAATACTATGTGTTAATGCGGAATCTTAATACAAGTACTAAGAAGAACACAATGTAAAACTTTTCTATTTTCTATTGATTTCTATTAAGGTTCTATGTCAAACACTATGCCGTAGGGTTCCTTTTATACACTAAGGAAACCCTAATGGGCTTTACAAATGCGTAAAAGGATAATGCATATCCTTTCCTAAGATATCTCTAAGATAACTATTATAACTATTTTGTTACATAAACAGACTTAACTAGACAAGGCCAGTACTAACTATAGCACTGCCAGACTTAACTTAGTACTGGCAGACTTAACTATGTCTACCAGACTTAACTCTATAACTACCAGACTTAAGTCTGTTTACAATAATTCCTAACAATCCTCCCCTAACTTGATCTTCACTTGTGAACTTCAAGTTTCTTTGAGTATCAACATTATGAGCTTCCTGAGGATTTTGTAAGCATTATCTTTGGAATTATTCTTGAACTGCAACATGATGATCTTCCTGTATAAACAGGTTCTTGACTTCTATCAGCAACTCTTAAAATCATCACTATGGATATTTACAGCATCAAATCTTTTAAATATTATTATCAATATATTCAAGGTAATGCTCCATATCCATGGCCCATATATCATACTCCTCATTCTTTAGAATTAGGAGTTTGATATTTGAGATGGTGGTTGTTGTAGGAGTGAGTTGTTGTTGTTGTTGTTTAGGTTTATTGGTTGCAGTACCATTGTTTGATGCATCTTCACGATATGAT
>BQNB010209901.1:0-10306 GCA_026074375.1 Tanacetum coccineum
AAAACATTTTCCATCATCCTACATCTCATTAAGGTCATCTAAAACTCATTATGTCCTTACATTTATCATTTACTGCATATACATGTTCTATGTAGCAAAATCACCATTAGGATACTTCTAAACATGTAAAAGGAATTTTTACTTGTTCTCATTGTGTCATGGACTTTTATTTATGTTATATGGATGCTAATATAATGTTATAATGGAAGTATAAGCCTTGTACACTCTTGGTTTATGTATAAACTTGTTAAATTAGGGTTTACTTAATAAGTTATGATTTAAAGGTGTTAATAAGGATTCATACCATGGACTCTTGGACATATGATGGACAAATGGACATAGTAATATGTATGACACATGAAATAACGGTTTGTGAAAGACTTGTGGTAATTTACTAAATAGAAAAGTACATAAAACAAGTTATAAAAATGAGTACACATAAGTATTATAAAAGGGCTGCTGGATTTTGAATCCAAGACAGTAGGTTTGATGCTTTATAAAAATAGTACACCTCATGACGATTCCAAATATGTAAAGAACTCGAAAAACCGCCTTATACCGAAAAAGATACGGCAAATATACGTTTTACGTTAATACCGGGTTTATAAAATAAATTTTATAAAAACAAGTTATCAAATGCTTTTGATATAAAAGGTTTATTATTTTTAACAGATCCTACATATTTTTAGAATTCCAAATCAATAAGAATCGTAATTTTTCAATCGATAACGAAGGAGTTATGAATTACGCGAGTTTGCACACTTAAATGTATAAAAATACTTTTATAAAACTATTTTTATAAAGGTTACTGTTCATCTTCGATTTATACATTTTGAAAACATCACTAATATGATATAACTTTTAATAACAAAGACGTACTCGAAAGAATCGCTAAAAACAGAGCTATAATGAATAAAATACGACATTTACGAGTTTTACGATAACTAAAACTATAAAAAATAATTTTATAAACTAGTGTGAACAGTAAAAAGTACTATTCACCAGAGGATATGAAATACAAAAATGTCATAATTTGATACGTCGTCTTAATACGAAAGCGTGGACATAAGAAACGTAAGAAACGAGCTTAAAACGAAGAAATTGTGTCGTTTCTACTATCGAACTATTTATAAACGTTTTAACTTTATTAACATGATTTCACTAAAATGATTAGATGGTGATTGAGCTATATAGAATTGTATATGGTAGTAGTTACTCAAAGTGATTAGTGCTTATACGACCTATATTGGATTAGGTTGCATTCGATCATTACCGTGACGCATTTTCTGTGATATACTTGATATTCGCTCACTCAAGGTGAGTTCATAGCCCAACGTTTTACATGATTTTGTTTTACAAGTTTTTGGGGTGAGAAACACTTATTGTTTTACAATTGGACACAAGTGGTTACATTTACTTTATGATTACGTGTTGCCTAAGTAGCGATAACCCTAGTTGAGCTCATTATCATAAACTGTCAATTACTGGATTGTGAGCGCGAATGTTATGAATAGATCTATTAGGATTGACATCCCCGTTCGGGTGATTAGCTATCACTGGGCAAACGAACGTATACCATGTTGAACATAGGATGTTGCGGGTTAGAACATCACCACGGGCAATGTAGGCCATTTATATGGTATTCATTTATGTCGAGCTTCAGTGTCATGAGCTTAGGGCAACGTAATTACATTTATATGATGTCTGCATCTGTTGCATTATCATACACTTGGGAAATCTTGTGGTCCTACAATATACGATTTATCAAACCTATGAATTCACCAACATTATTGTTGACGTTTTAAAGCAATGTTTTTCAGGAGGTCAATAAGCACGAGGTGCAAGGGATACATTGGTGGTTTTGATTTGGATATCATGCATTAAAGATTTTGTCGCATTACATTTTGTATATCTGTTATGGGCTAGAAATCTTTGTATTTTGAACAAGTAAACAAGTGAAGCTTCGGGTTTATGTAACAAATACTTTGTTAAATCCAATGTATTGGTTTTAAATGACTTTTTGGTCGTTCTATATATATCTTGTGTTATTGATCTATAAAGTAATACGCCCCATACCCTTATTCCACTGTGACCCAATTTAGGGGTGTTACATATTGATATCAAGAGCCAAGGTTATAGAGAACCAGGTCAAATGTTTTTGCTGCACTATAACCGTTTTCAAACATTGCATTCATACAAAGGGGTTTGCACGAGACATACATACATACATACACTAGTTGTTGCATTAGTTGGTTGGACTAGATGCATTTAGGATTGATATACATGTTATGATATAAATGTATATTACAATAAGAGTCTTATATTAAATACTAATATAAGCTATTTTGTATTTTCAGATACAGTCATGTCGGATTCTGAGGATTCCACGGTTACCTACATTGCTATTTCCAGCCCATTTGGAGGGTTATCAAATATTGGATCCCCAGGAGTTGTTGGACCTGAGCACGAGGGACTGCCCTGGATGTTAGATGACCCATATGTACAGGTAGCTTTACAGGCCCCCCATCACCAGACTACATACCCAGCCCCGAGGAGCCACAGTCACCACCTCCACCAGACTTTGTTTCAGAGCCTGTTCATCCAGAGTTTATGCCACCAGAGGATGAGATACTCCCAGCTGAGGAGCAGCCACTGCCTGCTGCTGACTCACCTACTGCTGATTCACCAGGCTATATTCCCGAGTCCGATCCTGAGGAGGATCCGAAGGAGGATGACGACGAGGACCCTAAGGAGGATCCTGCCGATTATCCTGCTGACGGAGGAGATGATGGCGATGATGAGGATGAGCCATCTGATGATGATGAGGATGAGGAGGTTGATATTGAGGCTGATGACGAGGAGGAGGAGGAGCACCCAGCTCCTGCCGACTCTACAGCTGTTGCTTTACCAGCTATTGATCAGGCCCCATCTGCTGAGGAGACCGAGCCGTTTGAGACTGACGAGTCTGCAGCCACACCACCACCACACCCTGCATACCGCGTTACAGCTAGGATTTCTATTCCAGCTCCAGTACCTACACCAGTTTGGTCTGATGCAGAGGTTGCCAGACTTCTCGCTATATCTACTCCACCTTCATCACCACTTTCCCCATGGTCATCACCACTTCCCCAGATACCTTCTCCACCACTACCCCCGATACTATCACCACTACCAGTATCACCACCACTACCTCAGATTTCCTCACCACCACTACCAGTATCATCACCAGTGCCTGTGTTATCTCCATCACCACATGCTAGTCCTATTCGTCCGTTGGGCTATCGACCTGCGATGATCAAGCTGAGAGCTGAGGCTGCATCTACTTCTCATTCACTACCAGTACTACCATCCATCATACTCTCCTACACCAGACCAGATGCACCATCATCAGGGATACCACCTATGCATTTACTCTCTACTAACCATAGAGCAGACACACCCGAGGTTACCTTACCACCTCGGAAGAGGTTAGGTATCGCTCTTAGTCCTAGATACGAGGTCAGAGAGAGCTCGTCTACTGTTGCTGCTAGACTGGCTAGAGTTCTTAGGGAAGACTATGGTTTTTTTGCCACTATGGATAGGGAGATCAGGCGTGTTCTAGAGAGAGATGTTAGATATGGGATCACCGACTCTTGGGATGAGATAGTCGAGACCATACAGGGGGCACCAACTAGTGCTGACACAAAGTTGGGTCGACATATGACAGAGTTTGAGACTAGGGTTAGGCAGGACATGGACGAGATTTATACGAGGTTGGATGATGAGCAGACTGAGCGACAGCTATTGGCTGGTCAGCTCAACATGTTATTTAGGGATAGGTGTGCATATGCACGTACTGCTAGACTCATGGAGGCAGAGGCTAGGATGTCTCGAGAGGCTTGGGGACGATCCATGGACGCGAGTGACCTTGAGCGTGCAGAGGTTATGTCGCTACGTACCACAGTGTTAGGTCAGCAGTCAGAGATTATAGAGTTATAATTAGCGGACCGTAGGAGACATACGATGATTACAGAGATGCTGGCAGCGGACCACAAGAGGCAGGTACAGCTCACTAAGGCACTAAAGCTAGTGAAGAGACTACAGACTCAGATGGCAGAGTTACAAAGACAGCAGGGACCCGCTAAGGGTCATGCACAGCTAGAGCTACCAGAGGAGGCTGGTAGCAATTGCTAGATCATGATATGACTAGTTATTTTATATATAGCCTACTAATTATTACGGGTTCAATCCCGGCTATTAAGGCTTAAGGTTGTTATGTTTATTTTGTAACCTAATCGTTGTGATCGTTTTGTATCTGAACCAATCATGTATGTTTTCCAATTACATATGGAATGGTGGTATTATGTCATGTCTATAATCTAATTTGTTGTGAATGAATGACGATTTGGTTATATCATTATTGATTACAATTCAGTTGTATATATCACTGTGTGATGTGATCTCACTTTATTTAGCATGCATATGTCATGTCATGGTTATGATTTTATAAAATCTAACGGGTATTAAATTTTCTTATAATTGAAGAAAATGGCACCAAAACGAACCACGAGGTTAAACACAGCCCCAGAAACAACCAACACCACATCTGTCACTAATGCCCAGCTTCAGGCAATGATTGATCAAGGCGTTACTGCCGCTTTGGCAGCACGTGATGCTAACAGAAGTACGAATGGCGATGACAGCCATAATTCGGGAACAGGTGTTAGAAGGACAGAACGAGCTGCTCGTGAATGTACTTACACTGACTTTCTCAAATGTCAACCATTAAACTTCAAAGGCACGGAAGGAGTTGCCGGTCTATCTCAATGGTTTGAAAGGATGGAGTCTGTTTTCCACATCAGCAATTGTACAGTTGAGAATCAAGTCAAGTTTGCTACTTGCACTCTCCATTCAGTTGCTTTAACATGGTGGAACACTCATGTCAAGACAGTTGGTCATGATGCCGCTTACGGTATGCCTTGGAAAACACTCATGAAAATGATGACTGACAAATACTGTCCTCGAAATGAGATCAAGAAACTGGAAATAGAGATTTGGGATCTGAAGGTGAAGGGTACCGACTTGACAAGTTATACCCAACGCTTTCAGGAATTGGCTTTGTTGTGCGGGAGGATGTTTCCCGAAGAATCTGCTAAAATTGAAAAATATGTCAGTGGCCTTCCTGACATGATTTATAGGAGTGTAGTGGCGTCTAAACCAAAGACAATGCAAGATGCAGTTGAAATTGCAACCGAGCTAATGGATAAGAAAATCCGCACATTGTCTGAACGCCAGAGAGAGAGTAAAAGGAAGTTTGAGGATACCTCAAAGAACCCTCAGAACCAACAACAACAGAACAAGAGGCAGAACACTGGTCGGGCCTACACTGCAAGGACTGGGTAGAAGAAGCCATACGGGGGATCTAAACCCCTATGCACTAAATGAAATTATCACCATGACGGTCCATGTGCTCCAAAATGTCACAAATGCAACAAAGTTAGCCATTTTGCCTGTGACTGTAGGAGTACGGTAAATGCCAACAATGCTAACAATCAGAGGGACACCGGGTCGGGTCAGAGACCTACTTGTTTTGAGTGTGGAGCCCAAAGGCATTTCAAGAGGGAGTGTCCAAAGCTAAAGAACAACAACAATTGTAGTAACCAAGGTAGAAATAGCAATGCTCTAGTGAAGGTATATGCGGTAGGCCGTGCAGGGACTGACCCAGACTCAAACGTCGTGACGGGTACATTCCTTCTAAACAACTGCTAAGCTTTTGTCTTATTTGATACTGGTACCGATAGAAGCTTTGTGTCTACTGCATTTAGCTCCCAAATTGATATCACGCCATCTACCTTAGATCACTATTATGACGTTGAACTAGCTGGCGGGAGAATAATTGGGTTGAACACTATCCTTAGGGGTTGTACATTAAATTTTCTGAACCACCCATTCAACATAGACTTAATACCCGTAGAACTTGGTAGTTTTGACGCTATAATTGGTATGGATTGGTTGGCGAAGTACCAAACGATCATTGTTTGTGCGGAGAAGATTGTTCGCATCCCCTGGGGAAATGAAACTCTAATCGTTCGCGGTGACGGGAGTAACCGGGGAAACGAGACTCGTTTGAACATCATCTCGTGCACCAAAACTCAGAAATATTTTCTAAAAGGATGTCAAGTCTTTTTGGCACATGTTACCACGAAGAAGGCGGAAGATAAGTCGAAGGAGAAGTGACTTGAGGATGTACCCATTGTTCGAGATTTTCCTGAAGTATTTCCTGAAGACTTGTCGGGTCTTCCTCCGACTCGACAAGTGGAATTTCAAATCGATTTGATACCTGGTGATGCACCCGTAGCTCAGGGGCCTTATCGATTGGCACCTTCTGAAATGAAAGAGTTGTTAGAGCAATTAAAAGAACTATCTAACAAAGGCTTTATAAGACCTAGTTCCTTACCCTGGGGAGCTCCGGTCTTGTTTGTCAAGAAGAATGATGGATTGTTTTAAATGTGCATTGATTACCGGGAATTGAATAAACTGACGGTGAAGAACCGTTATCCACTCCCAAGAATTGATGATTTATTTGATCAGCTTCAAGGGTCGAGTGTCTACTCGAAGATTGACCTAAGGTCGGGTTATCACCAACTGAGGGTTCGAGAAGAAGACATTCCGAAGACCGCTTTTAGAACCCGTTACGACCATTATGAATTTCATGTTATGCCATTTGGTTTGACAAATGCACCTACCGTATTCATGGACCTTATTAATCAGGTGTGCAAACCATATTTGGATAAATTCGTAATTGTCTTTATTGATGATATTCTGATATATTCGAAGAACAAGCAAGAATACAAAGACCACCTTAAGTTAATATTAGAGTTGCTTTAGAAAGAGGACTTGTATGCCAAATTTTCCAAGTGTTAATTTTGGATTCCTAAAGTACAGTTCCTTAGTCACGTGATTGACAGCCAGGGTATTCATGTGGACCCTGCCAAGATCGAATCCATTAAAGATTGGGCATCTGCTAAGTCACCAACGGAGATTCATCAATTTTTAGGTCTTGCTGGGTATTATCGAAGATTCATCAAATGATTTTCGAAGATCGCCAAACCAATGACCAAGCTTACTCAAAATAAGGTCAAGTTTGTTTGGAGCGACAAGCAAGAAGCAGTTTTTCAACTGTTGAAGAAAAAGTTATGTAGTGCACCAAATACTGGCCTTACCCGAAGGAAGCGAAGATTTTATCATATACTGTGATGCTTCAATCAAAGAATTAGGCGCTGTGTTGATGCAAAGAGAGAAGGTAATTGCTTATGTATCACGCCAGCTGAAGATTCATGAGAAGAACTATACGACGCATGATTTAGAACTTGGAGCAGTAGTGTTCGCTCTTAGGATTTGGAGGCACTATCTGTATGGAACCAAGTGTACGGTGTTCACTGATCATAAGAGCTTACAACACATTCTTAATCAGAAGGAACTGAACATGAGACAACGTCGATGGTTAGAGTTGCTCAGTGATTACGATTGCGATATTCGTTATCACCCGGGAAAAGCAAATGTCATTGCTGATGCTTTGAGCAGGAAAGAACGAGAACCACCATTAAGGGTTCGAGCCTTAGTCATGACTATAGGTTTGAATCTTCCCAAACAAATTTTAGATGCTCAAACTGAAGCACGGAAACCATAGAACATCAAGAACGAAGATGTTGGATACATATTAGTTGAAAATTCTAAAGATTCAGAAAAGCTTAGGACGGAAAAGTTGGAATCTCGCGCGGATGGAACTCTATGCTTAAATGGCAGGAGTTGGTTACCATGTTATGGCGATTTGCGGACCGTGGTCATGCATGAGTTCCACAAGTTAAAATACTCTATTCATTCGGGTTCTGAAAAGATGTACCAAGACATGAAAAAGCTATATTGGTGGCCCAATATGAAGGAAAACATCACCACCTATGTTAGCAAATGTTTGACTTGTGCCAAGGTTAAGGCAGAACATCAAAGGCCATCAGGATTGTTGGTATAACCCGATATACCTCAATGGAAGTGGGACAACATCACTATGGATTTTGTCATGAAGCCTCCTAAGTTGTCACAAGGCTACAACACTATTTGGGTGATTGTTGACCTACTCATTAGGTCCGCAATCTTTGTACCGATAAGAGAGACTGATCTAATGGATAAACTTGCAAGAATGTATCTAAAGGAGGTGGTCACGAGGCATGGAATACCTCTCTTGATTATTTGTGATCGTGACCCTAGGTTCGCATCAAATTTCTGGAGGTCACTTCAGAATGCTTTGGGTACTAGTCTGGATATGAGTACTGCGTACCATCCACAAACAAATGGGCAAAGAGAGAGGACTATTCAAACTCTCGTGGATATGTTGCGTGCTTGTACAATCGACTTTCGAAAGGGTTGGGTAAACCATTTTCCATTAGTCGAGTTCTCATATAACAATAGCTATTACGCTAGCATCAAGGCCGCACCATTTAAAGCACTTTACGGTCGAAAGTGTCGTTCACCCGTTTGTTGGGCCGAGGTTGGAGAAGTTCAACTCACTGGTCCAGAAATAGTGCAAGAAACAACTGAGAAGATCGTTCAAATCAAGCAGAGAATGCAAGCTGCTCGCGATCAACAAAAGAGTTACGCGGATCTAAAGCATAAATCATGGAATTTTAGGTTGGGGATAAAGTTATGCTTAAAGTTTCGCCTTGGAAAGGGGTCATACATTTTGGCAAACGGGGGAAGTTAAACCCTAGGTACGTTGGACCATTCAAGGTATTGGAAAAGGTTGGATCCATTGCATACAAGCTTGAGCTTCCAGAAGAGCTGAGTAGGGTTCACAATACATTTCATGTATCCAACTTGAAAAATATCTATGTCGACGAACCGTTAGCCGTTCCGTTGGATGGACTTCATTTTGATGACAAGATTCAGTTTGTCGAGGAACCTGTAGAGATCACGGATCGTGAAGTTAAATGGTGGAATCAAAGCCGCATTCCGCTAGTCAAGGTTCGATGGAACTCCAGGAGAGGTCCTGAGTTCACATGGGAACGCGAGGATCAATTCCGGAAGAAATACCCACATCTCTTTACAAAGACCGCACCGTCGTTAAGTTCCGCGTCTTAGGCCTTGAGGACAAGGATCATTTAATAGGGAGAGACTATAACACCCCGTGTTTTAGGGTCATTTATGATGTCAACAAATTCACTATGTATTTTTAGTATTGTACGCGTTTGCTTTTAAATCGTAATCGTTAAGTTAAATCGCGTAAGCTAAAAATGATCATTCAATGTAAACGGGCATCAAACAATTAAATGTTGACATCAAGCAAGTGTTAAGTAATTATTTTGAAGATAATTATTAACTTTGTTCATTTATTTTATTGGTTACGTAAATTGTTTACGTTTCGCGATAAAATTACGTTTAGGCATACCCGGAACCACATTAATTAATCTACGCTTCAACAAATACCCACAATTATACCCAATACCCAAAATTTGAAAAATAACATCACATATACACTCTATAGGCCGGATATACAAGTGTAGATACAAAGAAATATCTTACAAATCACATTCCCTAAATTTCATGGGATGTTCTCACCTTTTAGGAACATATAGATATTTTCAAGCAAGACTTCTATGTACTCTTGTAAGACTTCCATACTCTTGACCATGCCTTCCCTAGAAACCCTCATGGTGTTCCTTGACTAAGTCAACATTGTATATAATGCCTAAACTAGAGATAGAACACATACACTTTCATTTTACTTAGTGAAAAACACAAAACTCTCCCATTTATCTCATACTAGGCCACGGCTCAAAACACAAACCAAGAACCATCCATACAATTTTTATTTGCAACATTTCTAAGTGTTCACACATCATATCTAAGGTGATACAAGAAGGTTTGAAAGTTTGGTTGGTTGATTATGAAGGTTTAGCAAGGAAAAGAAAAGATTAGGGTTTTTATTGGAATTAGGATTTTCAAGGGTTGTAAGCTAGTGTTTGGTTTCTAAACAAGGGTTTAGATCACTTTGTTCATCACCTCTCATCATATTAAGGTTACCTAAAACTCTTAATAACTTTACATTTATCATTTTATACATGTATGAGTTCTATGTAGCAAAATCACCATTAGGATTCTTTTAAACATGTAAAAGGGATTTTTTTTACTTGTGCTCATTGTTTCATGGACTTTTATTTATGTTATATGGATGCTAATATGATGTTATAATGAAAGTATAAGTCTTGTACAATCTTGGTTTATGTATAAAAGTTCATATATAAACTAGTAATTAAAGTATACTTATGAAAAT
>BQNB010209904.1:0-10306 GCA_026074375.1 Tanacetum coccineum
TTTGATAATTTTTGTATTTTTTATGAATTAAATAAACTTTTAACGAAATTAAATCATAAAAAATATTAAATTACTTCAAAAATTTACAAAAAATACTATACACTATGACAATCCTACGAAAAATGAGAAACCCAAAATTGGCTTATAAATAAGCCCTTAATAAGCTGGTAACAGCTTATAAGCGTATAAGCCAAAAACACCCTTAAATAATAAACCCCTTGAGTCTTTAACGAAAAAGACCCAAGGGCGCAGTGGTAAGGAGTGTTGTGTAAAAGGGGAATGTATCGATTGGTCACGGGTTCGAGTCTTGCTCACCCGGACCAATTGTCTTTCCCCTTTTTTTTTCGAAAACTCAAAGAAGCAAAGTTGTTAAGCTCGTGGGGCTTAACAACTTTGTCTTCTACAACTTTTTACGAAAAGCACTTAATAAGCTTAAAAATAAGCTTAAAACTCGACAGAGTGCTAAAAAGGCTTTAAAGCTTAGAAAAGCTAAGTCTTTTTTGGACTTGTGGTCGTTTTAAGCTAAACTTTTAACAAAAAGCTAAAAGGAGTCCTAAGCTAGCCTAATAAGCACTAAAAGGGTACAAGCTAAAACTAATAAGCTGGAAAATAAAAGGGCTTAATGACAGAATTTGAAATCAAGCTTAATGGCTAAAAGGGACTTAACTATTGGACAAATAAGCTAGGTAATGAGAAATAAGCAAACAACTAACTAACTAATCTAAATAAGCTATTTAGGACACAAAGGAGCTTATGATATAAGCTGAATAAGCAAAAATGAAAATTAAGCAATCTTATATAAACACTTAGCAAAACAGTTCAAAGGGCAGGTTTGGGCTTAAAAATAAGCCAACAAATGAGCTTTTCAAAAGCTGAAACTTAAGAGGCTTATAGGAGAGCTTATAAGCTCTTAAAATAAGCCAAAAGATTGGGCTTAAATGGACAGAGAGGATAAGCAATGAGAGCTTAAAGTCTCCCCTTTGCACCAGGGGAGATTTTAAGCTAAACTCAAGGGCTTATTTGACAGCTTTTAAAAAGCTGTCAAATAAGCTCTAAACAAAAAATTAAGCTCAAACAGATTGAGTGTAGTGTAAAAGGGGCTTATGCACCAATTTTTAGCTTTTACAAACCATAAACACTTGCTGAATTTGTAAGGTGAAAAAGGGTGTTGGATTTTTAAAACTGTGACTCAAAATTCTTGATGGTTTTTGACTTACAAAAGTCAAAAGACCAAAAATGTTTGACAGCTTCTTTGAACACACTAAAACACACTCTTTTTGAGACCTTAACTCAAAATCCAAGTGCTTAACTAAATAAGCACTTGGTGTTTTCTTAAAACACACAGTTTCAAAAATACTTCATAAAACTTTGTGAAAAACAATTTTCAAACTAAAAAACTTGTAAAAACAGTTTGAAACTAACTCAACCCTTAAGCTAAAACTAGCTAAATGACACCAACCCATACACAAAAGCATTTTGACCCATTTTAAGGGTTGACCCAAACACCCCTTAAGTCTAACTGTCCCAACTATTTGTACTTTAAAAACTATTTTAAAAACTAAAACAGCTAAATCCTTTTATCTACTCACACTATTTTTCACCTAATTAAGCTACTTTAAAGCTAAAATCTACAGCTTAAGTGTGAAAATAAGCTAGTTTCTCAGCTAGCCACTTACACTTATTTTGACAGCATTAGAGAAAATGAGAAATTCAACAATGACTAAGTAAAGAAAACTTAAAACAGATAAAAGTGAACTAATTGAGCATGATTGAGTATTAATGAACACTAATGAGAATCAATAAGCTAATCTAACTAAGCTAAATTTACTCTAATTTAGAAATAAGAAGTGACACCTTTACTTTGTAGTCTCAGGCTACTAGGCTGCTCTTTCTGAGTGAGCAGCCCTAATTCAAGTCCCTAATGGCTACCTTAGCCTCTAAACTTCAGCTTTAAACTCAATAAGCTGTAATTAGCTTATTAATCCTTGTAGCTTCAAAGTGAACTCAAAACACCTCAAGTTATCATTATTTTGATTCAAATTGATGAGAATGAGTAAAGGAATGATTATTAACAAAGTTTGACTGAATTTGAGCTTGTGATTGAGCTTATGAACAAGTATAAGCTCAAATGAGCTTATTAGAGCTTATTGAAGTAAATCAGCTTAAATTTTGAAACTGAAAAACACTTGACACTTAAAAACTGAATTATATTGCTTAAAATGATTAAGTACAAGCTAAAATAACAAAGGTACAATTGATTAAAGCTGAATTCGCAAACTTAAGAGAGAATGCTTAAAAATAAAGAAAATTACAAGCTAAAAAAAATTAAGAACTGCTAACTACTCCGTTTTCTTCTTCTTTTATAACTGAGTCTTCAAACCCTTGTGTTTGTTGTGTGAGAGCAAGACAAAAACCAATCTTGGCCTTCAATTCTTCAAAAGTTAATCATCACAGCCGTTGGATGAGGCATGGGGAATTGTGGGATTGCCAAATGGGATTAGGGTTTTAGTGGAGGAGGGGGGAGAGGTTTGACCATGGTGGTGGTGATAGTCTACAGGGTAAAAACGGGTTTGTAAACCCGTGAGTTGTTTTTGGGGGGAAAAAGAAGCGGGAAAAGTGGTTTGGGGAAGACAGAGGTATGTTTGGGGAATTGGCACAAATGGCCCCTCAAAGATATATGCATCTTTGCATCCTTAGTCCTTGTGTTGTTATAACTTTTGGGGACTTGGCAAAACAAGTCCCCAAGAGTTATAACACTCTTTGCAAGACTCGTCCCTTATGTGCTTCAAGTCTTTGGACTTGACAGTTTTAGCCCTTGTAGAATATCTTTCCCCTATTGACAGTTTGGCCCTTGTCTTTATTTTTCTCATTTCATCATTAAATACAAGTTTAGGGTTTTAGCAATTTTAACCCTCAACTTATATTCTTCACATGTACTTTTGGATTTTCGGGGGTTGAACTGGGTTGACTTGACTTTGACCATTGACTTTTCGTTACTTTTTGACTTGATTGACTTTCGCTTGACTTGGCTTTGTCTTTCACATCTTTTTCCATTCCGATCCAGTTTTGTCCGTTTTGCTTTGTTTTCGTCCTTTTCTTAGTAATCCGTTCCTGCACAATACAATTAGCAAAACAAGCATATATTTGGCATTTTAAGTCCGATTTTGGGTATTTTAGCTCGTTTTTAAAGGTAAAAAGTATGTGTAATTAAGCACATACCAGAATCCCCACCACTAATTTTGTCTTTTGTGCCTGCATATTGGTTAGATTCTTGTTGACCTGTATGAAGGTTAGCTTGATTCTCTGATCTAACAAAATGATAGTTTCATAGAACAGTCAACAACAAGGTCAAAAAGCCAATTTTGGTCCCCTTTCCCTGCAACATTGGGTTTGTTCTCTAAGAAGTTTATGTGCAGGTTTTCTTCAACTCTTTTGGTTACTAAATTGTATACTCTAAAAGCCTTGCTTTATAGAGAATACCCAACCAAAAATCCCTCATCAGATTTTCCAACAAACTTACCTAAGTGTCTATGGTGTTCAAGATGGCCACATGCACCCAAAAAGGTCTTATATAACTTATTATTATTTGTGTCGTTACCAGTTAAAAGTTATAAGGTGTCCTTATTATGAGGCTTGTCACTAATAACACTGTTTAAACATAGCAAGCAGTACAATCTGCTTCAGCCCAACCAGTATTAGGTAACAAATGACACTGTAAGCGTGGTCCTTGCTGCCTCAATAAGGGTCCTGCTCTTTCTCTCAGCAACTCCATTTTGTTGTGGAGTTCTGGCATTGCTGTATTCCCTCTTGATCCCTTTTAACCCACATAATTCAATAACATCCCTGTTTTTAAATTCTATTCTTATCACATCTAATAATTTTAACCCTTTGATTCAATTGGTTCTCTATTTGTCTTATAAAGTCCTTAAGGATTGCACTAGTTTCATCCTTAGTTCTTAAGAAAAATGTCCAACTAAATCTGCTAAAATCATCAGTGATAACCAAACAATAGGTCTTATGGTTTATGCTCCTCACAGATGTAGGTCCAAACAAGTCCATATGAAGAAGTTGTAGGGTGTGACTAATAGAGCTAACTAACTTGGCCTTACAAGAAGCTTTGTGTTGCTTTCCTTTCTGACAAGCAACACAAGTGTGGTCATTTTGAAAAAGCTTTGGTTAGGTAAACCTCTGACAAGTTTCCCTTCACAAGTCTGTTTAGGTTTTTGAAATTTACATGACCCAACCTCCTATGCCATAAGTTAGATTCATCAGTTGTAGCCTTTGCAATTAAACAAGCCAAACCTCCTAAAGGAACAATGTTCTCTAAATTGAAACTGTACATATTGTTTTGTCTGGGGACTTTAAGTAATATTTGATTTTCATCAGGTAACTTAAAATCAGGAGACAAAACAAGACATTCAGAGTCAGTAACTAGAACCTTGGTTCTTTATGTCACACCTTTGTGACACAGAAAAGAGATTGAAAGGCTGAAGTTCTTTCACAAAGCTTACATCCTCAAAATCTAACTTACCAGTTTTAATTTTCCCTTTTCCAGTAATATAGCCTTTACTACCTCCAAAGGCAACAGGCCCACCATTAAAGTCTTGAAAGTCAGCAAGGTAAGCCTTGTTCCCTGTCATGTGCCTGGAACATCCACTATCAATAATTCCTTTATTCTTTAGAGTTCTATTTGCTTATCCTGCACATTTAAAAGAAGAGAATAGACTCTCTAGGGACCAAGCCTGTTTGGGCTTGATCTGCTAGTGGATCTTGAAAGTTGTATAATTCTAACACTAGATCCCACCATTGATTGAGAGAATATGGTTGTTGTATCCTGGTGTTTCTGCCATTTACAACCTGCTGGGACTTAATCAGCAGTGACCCGAGTTTTCCCCAACAGTACTTAATTCTTTTTACCTTAGCAGTATAAACCTTTTGGTTTGAGAAATTTGTTTTTAGTACTGTTGTTCTTTTGAAAGGCCTTGATGATGGTGAATGAGTTTTATGAAAAACATTTGCTGGTCTAACACCATTCCACAAAGTCGTAACAGTATTAACTTTCAAGAGCATGCTATTTTAGTACTTCTTCTGTTACATTTTAGTCATAGCAGTACTAAAATTGTTTAGTTACTAGCTAGCTTTAGCAGTATTAACTGGATTATTTCCAGTTCTTGTTTGTACTGCTAAAGGAACAAATTGATTTTGTTTATTTACCCTTTGAACATTGTTCCATGTTGGTTTCCTCTCCTTTGTACCATTACCCTTAGACATATTTTGTTTGTTTAGTTCAACTTGTTTAGCCAATTTTACATGATAATCACAATCTCTTATTAAATGACTAAAATACACAGACAAAACAATGCTGTTTCAGTAAACCCATGCCCAACTCTTTGTGTTGTTAACTTAGGTTTTAGACTATGGTGTAGACTGATTCTTACATTTTCCCTAGTTGTTTTTACTTGCTTGTTAGCAAACTAGTGTATCAAGTCCTTAAGTTTGTACAACACACACTCATCATCAGTATCTGAGTCATACTCCTCAATGATAGAGCATCAGACAAACCTTATGAGAACTTCTATAATTTGATTCAATTGACAACTTGGTTCAGACACTAAATTTCAGAAGTTCTGTACTAATGTTTAGAGTCCCAGGTATCAAGTTCAGTTGTTGGGATTCAGATTCATTTGGTTGAGTCTATTCTGGACCATATTTATATTGTGATTCATCTATATCAATATCCAGGTCCAGAGGGCATATAATTCCTGTCATGGGTGGGGGGTACTGCTTGCATTCACTTGTTTTAACCAAGCCTTTTATGCAAAGGTGGATTTCAAAATCCACTTCATTACACACGCTAGCTCTTAAAGACACTTTGAAAAACTTCATTTTCATAACTCAAAATCCCACTATATCTGTAATCACCATACCCGAGCCCAAATTTATCCCTGGCACTCATATGATGATTTACAATCTTACCAAGATTTTTTGAAGAATGATTCCTTTTGTCTACTATTCCTTCTAAATCATCTTTTCTTTTGAGCTTTAGCCACAGTTATCCTTTATGGTAGTTAGAAATCTGTTTTTAAACATCTAATTCTATTTTCCTAAATTTGATCTTTTGTTCCATAACCAATGTTGACCATGTGAATGGCAAACTAACTGTGCTTCAACTTTCTTAAGACCTTGAGTATAAGCCTTTATTTCTACGCTAGCATCACTGAGTTCCTCTCTCTGAGCATCATATAGTATTTTAAGGTTAGCATAAGACTCTTTACACTCATTTGAACAGGAAGTTACTTGTGTGTCTGATCCTGAGCTGTTGCTAGCCATGAAAGCATAATTTTCATCATCTTCTGAATGAGTTGTCCAGTCAACACTTTCTCCATCAACTGTCACCAATGCTTTAGACTCTTCTTTCTTTCCAGTTCTGATCCCCATCTTATTTCCTGATTCATCCATCCTCCCCATGTTTATCTTCCTTTGTTCTACACTCTCTTGCAAAATGCCCTGTTTGTGGCAGTTGTAGCATTCCACTTTGGTTTTATCAAAACCAACAGGTTCTTTTGCATCAAACTGTACTTTCTACCAGTCTTCTTGTAGAACTTCTTTATTCTCATGGAGATCATTGCCACTTGCCATTATAAGTCATTTCTTCAGGTCATATTCATCAACCTGGTCAAGTCCTCATGAGCCAGTTGAGGAAAATTGATTGACTTTCAAGCAAGGGAATAAAGATAGATGTTTGTTCATGCTTTGAAATTATACCAGAAGTATTGAAACACCACAAGCGGTACTACATCATTAGTACGTGTTGGTGTTTTCAGAAACGAAATCTACATTTTTGCAAGTTGGAAGATAATGTAGTAGACCCTTTTATATCCATTTTTCAAAGACCTTAGAATTATGTACAAGTCATCAAAACTGAGACTGTCCATTCCTGGTTTGTTCCTCATGATTAAGGAAACTTGTAACCAAGCAGAAGGTAGAGATCTTAGAAATTTTTGATTTGCATCTTCAGTACATACACCTGCTCCATGAATCTCTAGTTTTGACCTGAGAAGAGACTTGAATCTCCACATAGCCTTTGTGAATCGCCATCTATGTTGGATACAGCGAATCTCTTCAAACCTGTTACATCAAGATGTTATCTTCTGCATCTTTTGGATTCATCATTTCCACCAAATCTGGATTTGATGGCATTCCACATTTCTTTTGCATCAGTCATCTTATGGAATTTAGCTAGATGATTGATAATTGCTTAATTGTATATATAAATTACCCTTGATTTTGCCAAATAAAAGCCAAGAAAATGCCAAAAGAATAGAAAAATGTATTGCTTTTTGTGTCTATTGTGCAGGAAAAGGATAAAAAGGACAAAAGAAGCAAAAACAGTCAAAACCAACAAAGAAATGGAAAGCAAAGACAAGAGTGAAGAAATAGAAAGACAATCAAAAGCCGGATCAGCCCGATACAGCAAGAAAGAAAGCCAAAATAAAAGCCAAGGACCAATTTTGACTTGTTCTCAAAGTTCAAAGGCTTATTTAGAAGTTTGAAGTTCAAAGGGCCAAAATTGTAAAAGGTGGAAGTTGTTTGTAAAGAGGAAAAAGAAGAAAGAAACCACAAGGGCCGAATTTGTCATTCCCATACTTCTTTTGGTATTACATTTGGAAGGGGGAAAACACAAGACCATTTTGTGCTAATAACATCAAACTTAAACAAACAACGCGGTTTTTTGAAACTCTCCTAACAAACTCTAAACAAATTTCCCGCCAAATCACCCACAATCCAATCTTCGCCAAATCCCAACCCGCTCCTCTATATCACTTGAACTTGTTCTAAAACCTCCTCCACATCATTTCGCCCACGTGTCATCCATCAATTGGTTCGAACACCTCATAAATCTCATCAAACGGCTAGAAATGATTCAAAAATGATCAAGGGTTGAGATATAATGGAAGATTCGAGAATTCCACTCCTCTCCTCTTCAATTCTCTATAAATAGGACTTATAGGTTTCATTTTTTCAGTTGTTGTTTGTGTTTTAATTTTCACTTTGTATTTTCTTCAATATTAAGCATTTTCTTTCAAATTTTTAGCAATTAGTTTTAAGCACTTGTACTCTCCTTCTTTCAGCTTGTACTTCATTCATTTGAGTAATAACAATTCAGTTTTCAAGTTACTTGATCTTTGAGTTCAATTTCGATTCGTATTCCATCCAATAAGCTCTCAAATAACTTTTTGAGCTTATCCTTTTCATAAGCTCAAATTCAAGTCAAAGATTTTATGTTTAAATCAATTTCATTTACTCATTTAATCAATGTACACTAAGAATCATGATCACTTGAGGTATTTGAGTTCAATTTGGAAGTTCAGAGAAGAAATGAAGCAGTTAAGAGCTATTGAGCTTTAATGCCAAGGTAGAGGCTAGGGAGCCATTAGGTGTATGAATTTAAGCCACTCACTCTACAAGAGTGCTTATGTGCTGAAGACATCACTTCAGGTTTTACTTCTATATTTCATTTTAGCAAATGGTTAGCTTAATTCATATTGCTTATTCTCTTTTTACTTTGGCTAAATACCTGTACAAAAGATTAGATAGTTTAGATGTCAAATCTTGAGCTGTTTTAAAGTTATATAATCTTAGTTTTTTCATTCCTAAATCTGTCAAGTAAGTAGTATAAGCTAGTAAGTAACATTATTATCATTAATAAGCTGTAGGTTTAAGAGCCTTGAATAGCTTTCATTATTTTAGTTTAAAGTAGAAAGTAATAAAGAAGTTTTAGATAATAAAGTTTGAAATAGATTTGAGAGCAAATCTAGTTTAGACAGAATTCCCTAAAGTATGTTTGGATTTAGCTCTTTTGACTTTAAAAGTCCAACACTAGTTCGTCATTTTACTTCATTAGCTGAGTTAGGTTATTCTATAACGTTTTAAAAAGTTTTATGAAGTTAGTGTTTAAATTACAAGTTTAGAGAGTAAAAGGTTTGCCATTTTGCACCAGGACAGTTTTTGTGTTCAAGCATCTTTAGTGTTTAAAGATTCAAGGCATTTTAGAGTCAATGTTTAGTTAATACAGGTTGAAGTACATGTGTTGAGATAGTGTAAGAGTTAAGTGAGTTTTAAAAGTCAGTGAGAAGAATTCAAAATTTTAGAGTTAAAAAACTTTGTTTCAGCACCAGGGCAGTTTTAGAGCATTAAGTAGATTTAGTGTTTAGTGATCCATAAGCATTATAGAGCTCACATTTAGTCAATGTAGGTTTAGAAACACTTAGCTAACTAGTTTATGAGTTTTAAAGAAAAGGTTAGCCTGCATTTGAGTTGGTGCCAAATGCATCAGCATGTAGAATGGCAGTTCTTAGAATTCTAGCTTATTTTCTTTTTGCATTCTTATTACTAGTTGTAATTTTCAAAAACATTTTATCTAGGATTGTTCTATAATCAAAGGTTAGCTTATTTTCAAAGTTTCAGCTGTTAAGGTTTAGTAATAAGCAGTTTTGCTTATTTGAAAAAGCTTATTTCAGTTTCAATCAAAAACTTGCACTATTTCAGTTCAATTTTCTTGTAAATTTTGTTAAGACTTAGCCTTTTTCTTTTTAGAATCATTAAGTACACATCTTAAGCTACAATTAGCATCTTTTGGTTTTCAGTTTCATCAAGTAATAAGCAAATAATAAGCCAAAATCTAAAAAGCTCTTAAAACACCTACTTTCTGTAACAGTTAGCAAAATGCTTATTTTTTAGCTTATTCTGTTGATAAAAGTAGCAAGTGCTTTCATTAAAGTTGTTTAGAATAAGCTCATTAGTAAGTTTGTAGTTTTAAGTTTTTGCTGAATCTCACTTTTTCAATAAGCCAAAAATAAGCCGTTGCGTAGGGTCTGTTTTGTAATTTTCTCAAAGTTAAGGGGCACCCGTTTTCATATAAGTGTAAATTTCCTATAGTTTTCCCGCCTACCCTTTTCTTTCCTTTCTTACACTTTCTACCCTGTCTTTTTAAGAATTAATAAAATAGTTTTAAATTTTTTAGAATTTAGTTTTATAAAATTAGGTTTAAAGTTTTAATTGACAAAATTAGGGCTTAATTAGGTTATAAAATTTAGGGCTTTTTGTTCCAATAAATTTCTGCACCTTTGTAGATTTTAAAAACCATTTTTCCTTATTTTTCTAGTTTGATTTGTATTTTCTAGGAATTTAAATAGATTTTAGTTAATTTCTTTTTCTTAGAAAAATCATAGAAAATTCAAAAATAGTTAAAAAATTCCAATTCTTTTTCCTAAAATTTTCTTTTTAAATTTGTGATTTTTAGGTA